>KN834794.1:273483-300598 GCA_000827265.1 Collybiopsis luxurians FD-317 M1 | reverse complement strand
GCAGTGGATTTGGGACTGGATTAGAGGCTGGTGGAGGTGAGGGTGGATTTGTTCCTGGATATAGGAATTCTGGTTCTGGGTCTGGGTCTGGTTTCGGAGTTTTGGGTGGCTCCAATAGTGGGGATGAGTGTGGAACTTGAGATGATGAAGATACTTCCTGGGTAGATATATGACGAATATGGCTTGTAATAATTTCTTCTTGTCCTTTCTTGGTGGGTTGTCCCCAATTTGGGAGAGGTCTGGTATGTGTTACATCGTACCTATTTGGACAAGGCTGTGTTTCACAGCTATAATATTTTTCATCAGTTGGGTTCCAGGCAAAATCTTTTAGATCTTCTCCAATATCAAAACAATGCTCTGCTAGTGCACAAGCTGCTTCTGGATCTGTAGCTCGAGGGGGCAATGGTTGTCTCTGTGGTGTGCTCCTACCTGATGGAGTTCTTATTCTGGATGGTTTTTGTGATGCTGGCAGGTTAAGCTTTGGTGGCATGAAAAATTTATAGTTACCGCTGTTAGACTCCCTTCTGTGGTTAGGGCTTTAAGTGGGGCCCATAACCTATTAGAGGTTAGGACTTGAGAATGAATTAGCTGAAGTGCACACAGCACTAAGTTGATCACACAGATCAAAGGGGGGGAAAAGCGCCACTAGATTGTTTGTGTATGTAGGTGGCTTTATATACAAGTACACAATGTTTTATGTAGTCAACCATTGGCTGGATAAAAGATAGATGAGAACATGTAACTAAGTATCATGAGAACTAGTACATGAGAATGGGTATATGTGATAGGAACCATGAGAACTGAGATGGGATGGTGAGATGAGATATAAGTACATTACTACTAAAGATAGAACAGTGTGAGATAGCAAGGGAACATAAATATAAGTATAGTACAACTACGAGAAAGTGTTCCATAGATAGATATATCCAATTGTACCTTGTGAATACCTAATAATAATCCAATAGTAAGTATGTGACAGTGTCGATCCAAACATTTATATAAATAGGCCCCAAGGTTCTCGCAAACTAGAACTTAAGCATTTACAAGAATCCATTATCCCGGAGAAGGTGCACAGTATGAGCATTACTGTAAGCTTTCGGGGTGTCTATGCTGCATGTTTCCTTACTGATTTTTTTTGTCTTCCGCTAGAAAGAGGAGATTGGGTCCGCTCTACAATCATTTCTCTCAAGATGCTCGGTTACTTATCGAGAAGTACCCATGGACCTTTCATTTCTCAAATTATGTTACACCGAAGCCAGAAAAAGAGAATACATGGTTGAAGGATCGGAGGAGATGAAGCCATTCATACCCACCGGGGTCGCCATAGCTATCACTACATATGCGCATTTGGAAAACATCTCAATTAGAGTGTGGATGGCATTGATTACTGCGGCAGCAACTTACTGCGACGACAAATTTCTGAAGGATACCAAATCCCTTGACATGTTTTACAGCCGGATTCTACGTGGTCAGCCACAGGAAGATCGTGTTCTGGATGCCTTTGTTGATCTTCTAGAGGAGACATACCGATACTATCCTCCAGCTACGGCAGGCATAATGGTTTCATCGATGATAAATCTAGTCAACGCTGTTCTGTTGGATTATCAGACAGCTGGAATGAAGGTACAAATGCTTGATCTAATCCTGGCAAATGTTCTGACTCCTTTATAAGGTTTCCGCTGCAGCCAATAATTATCCGATGTTCACTCGAAGGCTGTCCGGGGTAGGGGAGCTCTACGGTATTGCTGCCTTCCCTCCTGAAGTCCGAGTGGAGGCTTTCATTCAAGCCGTCCCAGACTTGTCAACGTTAGTCATCAATGGCAAGTAGGTGCATATATCCTGACTAACGTTATTGACTTCCTAACAATGGGACAACCACAGTGATATTCTCTCATTCTACAAAGAAGAAATGGTTGGAGAAAGCGGCAATTACATTTCGCTCTTGGCTAAGTCTCGTGGATGCCAGAAACAAGATGTATTCCATGACCTGATTCAAGAGGTAGTTGAGGCGCATAAAAGGATTCTTCGCATTTTAGATTCAGATAAAGCGGCGCTTGATGCATATTCGAAGTTTGTTCCTGGATATATGGAGTTCCATTTTGCTGAGGAAAGGAGATACCATTTGGGCCAGTTGATGTCTTCACGCCTTGCAAGCGTCGATGACGCCCTCGATGCTTGAGCAAGGATAGCTTTATTCTAACTGATTGATGTTGGTATATAAAACTCCTTTCTGATGTAGATTCATTCACTCATTAAAGCTACTGTCTATTTTGTTCAATTTGATACCAGTTGTGACCTGTGACTGCATTGACGAAATTCTGAATTCAACACATGCATGAAGCCGGGCTACAGAAAACTGAAAACTGATAAATCAGAGGCACAGACGCGTAATGACGCGTAGATGTCTAGAGTCAGGCGAGCGCATGGGTGTCCTGTGGGTTTTCAGTATAACTTTGCACGGAAGTAAAACGGCTGTACATATTCTGGTATACTTCCGTGCGGGTAACTCTGCGTAGTTGTTTCACACTTATCTTTTTACCTAAATCTCTTCCCCTCGGCCTAATTATTTATAGAGGACACTTTCCATACAGCCCTCAGAACCTTACATTTATTCTGAGAGAATGTGTCCTTACTTACCTATAGTCCAGTGTAATTAATAGAGAACCTTTCATTTGTTCTGAGGTCCATTGTACTTAAATAGGATTATGGTTTGACAAAATCATAGTCTTATCACATTGCAAAAATTGAATCAATGTATGCAGTGTGATCATACTGCAAAATATTCGGTCTTTCATAAATAAGGATCTGCAAAAACCTTTATATATGTTGGGATCTTAAAATAATAAAATGAAATGAATATCACAATTTGAGTTCCCGACAGCAGACATAATCGATCGAGCCATATACCGGCATCTTCGCGAGACGCTCTTCCAATCCTTCCTCTCCTACCAAACCTCTCTGAGGAACAACTAAACCACAACCTGATTTCCAAATGAGACAGCATTTGTTAGCTACTCAGATTCTTTTCCGACTCGACTAAAAACGACATACCGGCCAGCCAGAAGAGAAGTCTAGCCTGTTGATTCCAAGCTACCGAGGAATGAAAGTTTCAACACTGCACTTTCTTAAAGGTTTTGAATACTCACGAATGAGCCGGCCGAAGTATAATAGTCTGTATAAAGTTAATGAGAATTTTTTCTAGAAGACTGCAGTGTGCGGAATTTGACTTACGGTATACCATGATCACTCCGTCAACGTCGTTCATAAGGTCCTGTCCTCCCGGCCCAATGATCTAATGAAGTGAAAGAGTGTCAATGCGAGTAACGGAGGATAATAAGGGTAGCAAACGCCACAGGACGTACGTTATCATGGCTCTCAAGCACCAGAGTTCCTCCTCCGTCGGTTAGAGCAATGCCGTCAGCATCGACGAAGCCCCCGTTAAACCTGCAATTGACAAGTATGGTAGAAGACCACCATTAGCGGCATCCGAATGAGATAATTTGCACGCGCTACATACGTTGTAGACCGCCCTACATGGATACTGTATGTACTGGATGTCCCTTGGCAGCACAAATCCCAAGACGTGAAGAGATAGTAGAAGTCGCCGACCTGGAATATAACGCTCGCTTCTATGGCGTCGCTGCTTACAAACCTTTCGGCCAGAGCGGTAACAGAGGTACTGGTTGGTTTTCCAGTGCTGCTGCTCAGACTAGACCAATAGAATTAGCATACGCAAAGCAGCGGAAGGGGTGTTGAGAAGCTTACGTTTGACCCTTGATTCCGGTCCAGAAACTGCCTAGCGAGAGCCACCATGTAGATCCCACTGTATAACAAGGTAGGGTACTTTGTTGCATTCCCTCTTTGAAGCTACGTACCGATTATCAAGTTGGGATCAATAGCCTAAGAAAAATTCGGAGAATAAGCTCAGGTCTGTGGATAAATTCCACCGCTGCTCACGTTATAGGTATCTCCAGTGGCTGTGGAAGTTACGAGACCTTCATTCGTGAAGCTACCTGAAGGTGAATGAAATTTACTGTAAAGGGCAAGGTCGAAGCCCACCCACCAGGTTGTCCCGTCGTAGATTTGGCGAAGAATATTGCACTCTAGAGAATAGGTAGTTAAAGACAAGCACGCGGCTGACAGCAGTCAACGTTGTCGTACATTTTGCGAACCAAATGATGACGCGGCGTAATAGAGCTAGAAAAGAAATACATCAATGTATAAGCTCGGGCACAAGGAATACACCCTCACGTAGAACGTCCCGTCTAAATATGTGCAGTCAGGTGCCCATATGTTCCTGGAAGACGAGAATGAAATGAAGCCATAAACGTGATTATACACCCTCAATGTACCCGTTGCTGGTTCCGGTATAGACGTCAGTCCAAGTCGCTGAACCATCTGGAAACACTTCTCCGATCAGGGTCCAGGCAGTACGGTCGGGACTGTAGCTGACAGTTAGCTGTAGAGCTCTGCTGCTTGAACAGAAAGATACCTGGTTCTGATCTGGATACCAGGAGCGGTGGCTGTACTCATAGAAAGAACTTGTATCAACTTGAATCCACAGAATGAGTATGTTCCGCGTACAGAAGACAAAATAAGTTCCCGCATCGTCTTTGCACATTGTCGGATCAGCCACTTCCGTGTTTCCTATTGAGAAAGTTAATCAGAACTGTAACGTCTTTAGGGAGGATATATTGCACGACGTGCCAGTCACCGTCCCGGGGCCTACAACAGCATTGGTAACACCACTGAGACTCGCGATTGCGAGAAGTGCAAGTGATAGTCGCATAGCGAAAGATGGATCCTAAGGAAAAAGTTATGGGTTCAATTTATATGCACAGTGCTTTTCTTTCCGCGATTCCCCCGAGCCTACGGTTACCAAATTGAGCGCCATGCCGTGGTAACCGCCCTGCGCAAACGAAAAGGACAACCGAGTTCTCAAACGCGTCATACACGGGTCCTCCTGCTTTCACTTCCGGAGCCAATTTGCATGTTCCTTTCGATCAACTGACTGTCACAGCGAGCTTAAAATAGCTACAGCACCTACTCTGAGTCCTTCCGAGGATTAAACATTCCCTCGAAAGTGGAGTGCATGTGTTTTGAAAAGGTAGCCTGTGATCCATGTCGGGCCGTTCACGAGGAAATGTGAGTGCCGCACGCATTTATGTAAGTTACACTTCCACAATGATTTTTACTTGAAGTCAGTTTCCAAATTTCTTTTATATTCATCTAGTAGGTCCACTAATATCACTTGGTTTGTTTTATGGAAAACACAGAACGGAGGATAGCCAACTGGGATCAATATACGGTATACATTCAACGGTTCATCGATACGCCGCTCATACCACCACCTTGTCTCAGCGGTCAGTAAGGCTCCTTGAATTATGAATTTGCACTCACTGGCCATCCAGAGGAAAAGTCGAGTCTGTTGATGCCGAGCTGTGCGGTATCAAATAAATAAACTAGAAAGAACTTTATTCGAGTACAGTAGAAAGACTCACGAAGCTTCCCGCAGAAGTGTAATAGTCTAGGAGACAGGGGTAGTTTCAATGATGCAAAAATCATTTCGGGAAACTTAAACTTACGGTAAACCAAAATTGGCCCGTCAACGTCCGTCATTATATCTTGACCTCCAGGACCGACAATCTTAGTGATTGTCAACTACTTTGCAAAATTAATGATTTCTGGGTGGGACACGTACTGAGTCATGAGTGCCGAGAACAAGTGTTCCTCCACCGTTAGTCAAAGCCACGCCACTAGCATCGACGTAGCCACCATTAAATCTAACGGAAGGGGCAATTAATTCTCGATACGTAGTTTTCCTTTTTCGGGAAATACTCACGTCGTAGACCTGCCTACACGAATGTTGTAGGTACTCGACGTTCCTTGACAGCAAAGATCCCACGAAGTGAAGAGATAGTAAAAGCTTCCAAATTGATAGATGACGCTCGCCTCGATAGCATCGCTGTTAACAAAACGCTGAGAGAGAGAATTGATGGTGGAACCGGTGGGTTTTCCTGTACTGCTTCCCAGGCTACATAAACACCCTCTTGTAAGCGTTGCAGACAATGTGTTTTACAGATGAGGGCGTACAGTTCACCCTTGATACCGGTCCAGAAGCTGCCTAATGAGAGGTACCACGTCGAGCCAGCTATTTAATCTCAAATTAATCCGAGAACGAGAAGGAAGGCAGGCTGTTCGTCACTTACTAACCAGCAAGTTGGGATCGATAGCCTGGCAGAATTAGTGAGATTCTTCCCTAACATGTTCCCTCCACACTTACATTGTAAGATGCGCCAGTGGATGTGGAGGTTACTAAACCTTCGTTGGTGAAACTACCTAAAGATTTTTGAGTACATCCTTCGTGGAGCAGAAAACACTAGTCAGGTCTCGCACTTACCGGGTAAACCTGTAGTCGATTTGGCGAAGAAGATAGCGGACTACAGTTCCACTTTGATTAAGCAATGAGCCGTTGAAGCGAGAAGCACAGAAATTACATTTTGTGATCCAAAAGTTGAAGCTGCGTAGTAAAGCTAGATCGAAATTAGTTTGCCAATTTGAGCTATCGAACAAATTTACTTACATAAAATTGCCCGTTGAGGTATGTACAATCAGGTGCCCACAAAGCACCGTTGGATGTTCCCGTGTATGGGTCCGTCCAACTAGCGCCATTAGGCCACACTTTTCCGACTAATGTCCAAGCTGTTCGATCTGGACTGGTTCTAATCTCTATTCCTACTCCAGTGGCTGGTAGCGACGATGTTCGTCAATACGGTAACTGGCCACTTTGAAATTTCGCTTACAGAAAACATAGTATGTCCCTTTGCTGTCCTTGCACATTGTAGGGTCGTGCACTGCAGTATTTCCTGTTCAAAAAATAATCTATCAGATGGTACTCGAACGTCTTCCAAAGCTGGAATCTTACCTGTAACTACTCCCGGACCTACGACGGCTTTAACCACGCCGCTGAGGGCACTGAGAGAGAGCAACGAAAGAGAAAGCCGCATAATGAATCTTCACCAAAGCCAATCGCAAAGGAAATCACTCTACGAGGTCCCGTTATTTATAAGAAAAATTACAACAGTGGAATTGGTACCTCGAGAGCAACTCTTTGTGTCTGCCCCCTCGAAGGTCCTCCTAGTAAAAAATCATTCGCCATCACTGCCAAGCTCGAAGCCAAGCTACAACGATGGTAAATCGTAATCAACTGACTGGGTTGAAAAGAGGCGTTTGTTCCTGAATCTTCGCAAAGCATTTTACCAGAGTTGCCGAAGATTCAGCCTGTTAACTAACACGGGGACGTTTGCACGTATCGAGGCACTTTCGAAAGCCGTTCTGACCTTGTATATCAACTGAGACGGGCCGTTTCAAAGCTCACGAGAGCCAGGACTCCGTAGTTTAAGCGAACTCAATAGAACTTTGAGGGGCCGGACGGTATATTAAGTTGAATTTTGTCCGGTAATGTGAGAACGTGACCTAAGGAATGAGAAAAATACGGAGAAACATTTCTGTTGTTAGGATGAAGTGCACCGGCCTGCATATAACCCTTGTTTTGCATCTATGCCCATTGCCAGGTACGGATCGTTGACAACCTCAGCTTCCGAGCTCATGACGTGTTTGGGACAAACTTGGTCTATCGCGAGAAATGGAAGATAAGCGCCCAGCTTTGAGAAGCGCGTGCGCCGCACAACGAAATGAATGCAAAACTCGCTATAAGATTAAGGATAAAAACTAAGGCAAATACGATCTAAATTCTAGGAACTTGGGGTATCTTTTGCAAAGTAGTCCTTCGAACCACTCTGAAAATCACTGACGAACAGTAGCCATGTAGGACCTACGAACATAGTTTAGCTGAGACTCTATAGGCGGAAAATCGGTCAGAGAAGGGGTTTAATGGAATGAACACAAAGAGAGCACCTATAAATGACGACCTTGGGGAGAATATACTCATTGCAGACATAATAATTTCTGTTAGGTCCATCAACTCCCTTGTTGACATTTTTCGCGGCATCCTAGAGCTCTGGTTCTTGATCTCGTCAACGAAAACATTCGCTGCCATCATCCAAAGATGCTGTTTCCGTGGATTAGTAAAGGGCTCAGCTCAAATGAATGACCATTATAACTTACCCCCATGATAGGATCGATGAAAGGAAATTCGGTAAGGTTCGTAGATCGAACAAGCCTAGTAATACTTTCTGCAGCGGCCAACACTTGAGCATGAGAAGTCGGATCTTGTTGTGAAAATGTTCCGTGAAGAGCGATGCTAGCTGCCCGGCAAAGCGTATGTACAACTAACAGGCGCCGAAGTCTACTGCGCGAGTAACTAGGGTTCGATAGAGACGGAAGGAGGGCAGCCATGTTATTGATCGCGCGATCAATACTATTAAAAGTCTGCTGGAACCGCGTCGCTTCCGGAAGGCTCATACCTATATCCCGTCAATACGGAATGTCAAAACTGATAGACACGTACTTACTCGTTTGATGTTGTCGGCGAAGCAGAGCAGCTCTCTCGAAGAGTATGGCAGCTTTTGCATGTAAAGCAAGTAGGGATTGCCCATTATCTGGTACGTTCGACAAAAAATTTTGAATGGTGTGTCTTCCACGAATGTTATCGGGAAGCGGGTTCTGCGTAACTGAGTAAGAAACATATTAATGCCATATAATAAGTGGCCCACCTGCATATAACTTCCAGCATCCAAAGGCCACGGGGTGTCGATTCGGGATTCCGGAACTTCATATGCGATGTTGGATACAGCACCACTAGCTGCGGACCAACAGGAGTTCATAATTACCACTTGCCAAAGCGCATTGACCCTCTCTCCTTCTTCCACCGGATCTATCGGGGGTGGGAGAGAGTGCATGCCAGCTCTGCCCTGAAGGGCATACATATCTGCGGAGCGGATTTTGTGGAACCCTGCCCCAAGAACCATCGAGACGGCATTAGATATGCGATATTGTCCTTCGAGCATTCGACCGTTGATAAAGAAATACTGCGATAAGAATATCTCTGCTTGAACACAGTGCAGCAGACTTCGGGCCATATGGGCAGATTCTCTTGCTAGTCCCCGAGAAGCATCGTACATTGCTTGGGACAAGAAGGCAGATTGAAGAGCGGAAAGCTCATTGACTGGAGATAAATACGCTCCTAGAAGTTGGCAAGAGCTGAGGATCGAGGGAAACGGTTGTTGCTGGGATGATGGCGATGTAAGGGCAGTAGAAAAGCGAGAGTAGTCAAGGAAAAATCCAAATTCAGACGAATAGGGAAGGAAAGAACGGAATCTCCACAAAGAATCAGTTCACTGCAACTGAATGCGAATTTCAACACTCACAGGGCCTGTCGCATGTTGAGGGATATCTAGCAGAAGAAGATTTAGATGGGGTCAAGGAGGAACCATCGATAAGCATACATTAAGAGCCGTGTGCGGTGGACTGGAGGCTGAGCTGCCAGCAGTACTCAAAGAAACTCCTCGGAAGGGATCGTTGGGATGCTCCAGCTGCTGTAGTCGAGTTTCCAGTACGGCAATCTCTTCGCGCAAAAGTTGATCAGGTGAAGCGCCGCCGTCAGAGTATCTGCAGGCACTCGGTAGAGTAGAGCTGCATGAAGAGCACACTGGCCTCTTCCCGTCACAACGCTAGGTTGAAACTGATTAGTATACTAAGACATGGCTGATTCTATGTGAGATGTCCTCACGATTTTCCGCTGTCTATTACAAAGGCTTAATCAATTGTCCTTAAAACAGAGAGAAATAGCTCTTACCTGCAATTTATGCAAGCGGTTCCCTTTGGTGATCTTCCTGACGTTCTTGACATGGAGAGCCTATGTTCACAGGACAATCAACATCCAGAGTTATATACCCGCCAAATCCCTCCCTAGGTGATTGGAGGCCGTGTCCAAATACGCTGTAAGCGACCGATGGATGAACCAAGAAGGTAAATGGTCTTGGGAAGAGTTTCAGGGAATCAATGATGCGTCGAGCACATCGAATCCAAATTCGATAAGGAGCGGGCAAAGGTGCCCTACTGTCATGTCGTCTTCAGCCGGCGCGCGCTTTACTTAGAGATATACACGGTGGCTTTGCCACCCGATTTCAGCGGAAAGCAATGCAACACCGCAGACGTTCCCTTCAAGGATTTCCACCCAGGTCGGGAGAATGGGGTCGTTTGCTAGGATCGTTGACCTCAACCAGCCTGAAGCTCTATGTTCACGATTTGCGTCGCAAGGCCGTATTCTGAGATGAGCCATAGTGAGTCGAAGAGAGTCATCCGAGTGTTAGGCAACCAAGTTGATGCAGGCCAAGATTGACCGAAAATCCGTGACATCACGATCACTCATTTTGATTGCCGCGATCACGTGCTATGTCAAGGCACGCATTGCTCATTGATACATCCATTCGTTACAATCCAAGCTATGTACAAAGCCTCAGCCTTGAAATCGTTAAAGTGGCGCCTGCCTCGTCTTCGTGGAGCATCAACGGGTTCCTGCCCGCCTGAACCAGCTTCACTGCGGTGTGGTAGGTAGCAGCGGTCTCCGTCTCTTTCATTGTGCCTGTGTTCTGCCAAAGATCGATAGTTCAAAGCATGAAATCTCAATCAACGAATGACAGCCTAGGAAAACTTTGATATCTTTGATGTCATATCACAAACAGGGCTCCTACATGAATAACACGTCCTGAACATTTCAAGGCCTGATTTGGCCGCACTCATCATTTGCTTCCGGCCCTTGAAGTGCTGTTGTGTTTGCTACTGCAGGCTAAGATGATGGACGAGAAACCGAGATTCGTCTCGACAGGAGGATTGAAGGAGAATTGACTTAGAGAAATGTCCGACATTGTATTCATTTTGTTTTAATTGACGATTCCGATGAATGGGAATTGATGCCGAAGGTCGATCTCATGGGTAGCGGGAGCCGCAGGTTACCTTGCCTTCCACACGGGCACAGACGACTTTGAGTATTATATGGAGTATATCTCAGCCACATACTCCCTCATAGCCCGTCGAAAACCCGTTTCTTTTATGATGTGGTGGAACCGACGCGCGTGGTAGATGACTCTTAGCTGTGTATTTGTACGGGACGAAAGGGCCGCAAGACCAATTGCGCCACGATGTGCCACTCATTTAAAGCACCTAGAGATAGACGTTACGAGATTAAGCAGCAAAAAGTTTATGGCAATCAGGGTACAGATTACTGAGAACGAGTCGAAATTACTCATTCGTTGAATTTGCCTGGGATTAGGCTATGATCGTCGCTCTAAGCATCTGTATAAGAACGGTGATTATAACAAAGTCATTCAGTATTCGAATATCAACTTAGCACGGAAAAATCTAATTGGCGAATACGCTCTCAGCAACCTCGGCGAATACCCTTACTTGAGTTAGAAACGATCAAACTTGTCCTTCCGTCAACGGGCATGAAAGAGCTCGAAACTATGATTGAGAATTCCACGGCGGACAGTGTCTGAAACGTAACAGCATTAATATGTGCAATACTGTTATCCTAGGCATTCTTCTAGCCCTTGCTTCTATTTGATAGCTTAAAACAAAGGCTTCCTTTTTGAGTGACAAGGGCAAAACAAGTGGAGACTGAGGAAGACCATCAGAAGAATATTCTCCCAGACGATATTCATATGACCAGCCCTGGATGGGGGAGGAGCACAAGGCAGTAGCAGGGGCTGGCCGATGTCTCTCGTGAGGAAAGAACTATGGAAGGGGTGTTCGTGGACCATGTCGTGTAATAAAACTTCCTTCCATCCCTGCACTCTGCGAGCTTTATATTGCTTACGCTTAGTCGGCGGACAGATTCTTTGCTGGTATATGATGTCGAATATATTGAAACAATGAAAACACGAGAGCTGAACTCGACAAACCCTTGACAACTACATAATATGGAAATTTCGAATTGATTTGGGTCTTCAAGCTTCAAGATGTGCATTTCAAGATGATCGAGGAGCCTAGAGGCCGGCTATTTGATTCGCGCCAAATTTATAGACAATCATCTTAATCGATTGTAACTCATGAAAACTCCGACTCGGAACGCAGAACTCATGTCGTAGTGCATATAATCAAGCTTCCGGTTGACAGAGAAACCCGGCCGGGTCGCCCTTCACCTCGGCATTTTCTGTCGGTGTCAGTGATGCGCCGGACCAATGACACCCAAGCCGACATGTCTCATCCAGAAAGTGATGGCTGCTACCGGCTTGCCCGTCGAATATTCGGAGGCAGCAGCTATATCTCTTATGAGCCTCGAAGATTAAACACTTCCTTCCTTGCTTGCTTCGTATTCCTAGACTACTGACTGCTACTCCCAAATAAAATGATGCTCTTCACAGATTTTTCGTTCAAACCGTCGACCGGATTCATATTCCGATCCTCATTCGCCATTACTACCCTCCTCCAGACAATCAGCACTGCACGAATGTATTTAAATCCTAGCATGGTTAGCAAGGAGGTGCGCTTTGGAATTTTTCGGCCTCGTCTCTGCTCAACAGTTTCTTCCAAGTTCTGATGTCGTCCCCGCCCTCTCCCCCTCTTCTCTGAACGTCTCCTTACTGAAGGGTCCCTTACTATCGGAGAAATAGCCACATTCGTTAATATCTGTCGCACTAAATGATTCTGAGAAATCTAACCTGCTAAGAGATCAGCTCTGAGCAACAAAGATATGTCTGTACAGACGTGACCGGTTCGTATCAATCCCGCAATGACGTTGGTTTTCTACGAACCCAATGCAGAGCGTTCACCCCAGAAGACTATGCGATTCTACCGCAAAGATGTATCCATGTTGGGCAGGCATCATCCCTAACGCACGGCTGGAATGTAATCAAAGCACGGTGCTGATACTCCGACTCAGTGACCGCAACGACATCTGTCGTTTGACGTTCGCGGATGTAGATCTAGCGCACTGGTAAGTCCCTTCTCGTAGTGTCAAGAACAGCTTTTTCCATCGGTTAGTTTTCCCCAGCTCATCAGCTTATTATTCTTGCTGTGCGGAGAAGCCCGCCGTTCGGTATCTGAATACCACTCATCGCCATTGCAGAACGGGATTAGCGACGATGAACTCCCGGGTGGAGGGTTCCCACGCCATTGCGTACTAGTCAATTCTGTCTTCTCTATTACACCCAACGGGAATACAGCGTACCGTTCACGTTTGAGCATTTCAACAAATGGAGAACGATATACATAGTGAATAGGCGCCACTGCGTGCTTTCGAGCGATGGAACCTGCGCAAATGATCATGTCCGAACAAAATCCACAGGAGCGGTTGATCAACGTCAACGAGTATCTGTTGACAACATTCAATCGTGCATCTGAAAGATACAGGGCCTCGTCTCATCAGTACCAGTACTTATCATGAATAGGATGATTTACAGCCTGAGATATCATCCATGCCTGGAAACGGGAGATGGGTCTATGAGAAAAGATAGTGGCGGTCCCGATAAACCGCTGGCGGTATCACACAGCAGTGATATGAAATAGGAGACCTACTTCTACGAGGGTCATTGGGGCATGTGTTTTGGCTAGTAACTGCAACGACCCCGCGACCACTATACCATTGCCAATCGGGAATGTTGAAAGGAGTCCAAGGGACATCGGGCGAAAACGGGAGAAGATGTTCGCTATAGATGAATTGTGGAAGCCTGGCTCAGACGTTACGACGGAAAGTCCCAATCGATTTATTGCCCATGTCATATAAGTACTTACAAGCACTATCGTCTGCCAAAGCTGATAATTTATAAATTCCCCACAGGCAGGCATTAGATGACGCTAATACAGCTACCCCCTGAGCGCTGAGCCTCAACAAGAAGAACAAAGAAATTTTTCTTCATTTCTTCCCGAGACAGGCTTCTTCTATGAGTAACGACGTCAAGCATGCGGAATCGCTTCCAACTTCCAAGTATGGCGATATGCTCGTTGCTCCACAATATTCGGATGCCATGTATTCATCCTTTTCAATTTCAAGTGCCATCATTATTATTAAGTGAATTCAATGAAGTTTTGAACTGCGGTCGGTCCAGAGTATCTATATTTGGATAAACGCTTCTGAATCTACTTAAATCGGGTAATCTCTTGGAGAGACCCTGGAATGGTTGAGCTTTGTTCTAGCAGTAATCGTAATCGATAAACAGGGAACAGGGAAGGAAGACAGTCGGCGTCGGTGTGCGTTGGTCAAAGACTCGGAGCCGCCGCCAAAGGCCTGAGAGGGGGTTGAGTACAAGAACGATATCGATCCGATAGCGATCGTTAATCGTACTCGCCGACGATTTCTGTGTCGGTGTCGGTGAGGGACGGTGATCGTTGGATTACAGGTCCCGGTGAGAAAGAACAGCTCGGTACCCGACGACGAGCGCGATCGGGGTAAGGTGGGGGTACAGATACGAGTACAAGTTGATCTTACCCGTTGTACCCTCAATCAGTCCGTTATTACCTCTCCCTTTGTCGCCCGTTTCTCATTATCGCTTTCCAGGTAAATAGGATCAATGCACAAATAGCTATATTCACTCACACCCGGTCTTTCAAAAACGGTTTGTATGGCTCTGGTGAGGTCTCACCATCGGCGAAATCAGGAGGTGTTACTTCTGTCCCCCAGCCCAAAGGTTCGTTACCTTATAATAGCGGAGAGGAAAGAGAACTGGGACAGGAATCCGAATTTGCTTCCACCATCGGGGGTGAATTCCGTGGAGGTTTTGGCTGTAAAACAAGATACTACCCAGACGCGTGACGATTCTAGAATTTATCGATGAATCAGTTCTTTCTCAACATCGCCGTTAGCTGGATTTCGATATCAGGATAACTTCTCCCTTGGTCCCCTGACCGACTTGTTTTTGACACAGCATGCTATAATTACGACAAAGACACCGATACGCCCGTCCCTAATTGCGGAAGTAGATTTGGGCCTCATTTCAGTCTACTCTCGATTGGTGTCTTGCCTCAAGTGATGTCGAAAGCGAGAGCCCTCCATAGAATTCATCTCCGG
This sequence comes from Collybiopsis luxurians FD-317 M1, assembly GCA_000827265.1. Classification (NCBI taxonomy): domain Eukaryota; kingdom Fungi; phylum Basidiomycota; class Agaricomycetes; order Agaricales; family Omphalotaceae; genus Collybiopsis; species Collybiopsis luxurians. Next base: position 285,630 of record KN834794.1, on the reverse strand, counting down.
TTGTGGAAGCAAATTTCGGCATTCCGAGTTTTGTCGATTAGTTAGAATCTTTTGCAGAAACCAAGAACATGAGGTTGTTGCGTTCCCTTCCACGAGGAAAGATAATGAGTATGGAAGGATAAAGACATCTGTCTTCATCCCCGCGGAACGCATGTTACTTTTGCGAAGATGACCAAGTAAGTATAAGTTTGGAAAAGATAAACTTGAATTGTCTGCATTGATTCTGTTAGTTAGGATGACCTCGGAGAACCTTTTTGTTTTCTTGGTTTAGGAAATGATCAAGCCCCTCTCGGTGCTGACCTCGTGTAGAAGCCTCGTCCCCGAGGGTGGGTGAGGGGAAGAGTCACTGTATAAGATTTGTCCTGCACAGCCTGATGTTTCTGAGGCCCCCGAGTCAGTTGAACATTATTCTTTCGGCGAAAGAGTATCCGAGCTAGAAAGTTCTGCTGAGTTGATTGAAGCAAAGTATACAAGAGCTCGGAGCGGGAGATGAGCAATGTATTCCGAGAACGCTCTATGATGTCCACGAGGAATTCGTAAGTTTCTATGGAGCATTGCTAGTTCAGTCAGCTGTCCTTCAACGTTGAATGAGACAAGCCCTTTTACGCAACCTCCGTAAATTCTTGTCCCGTAAACGATCTGAATCAGGAAGCCTCCGGCGACCAGATTGCAAAAAGGTACTTAAACAGGTCAAAGGATTCCTTGGAATGAAATACCCACACATCTAACCCCATCCCAATGGCGTCCATTTTCCGTCGCAATTCAGACGCGCCTAGTTTTACCAGCTTCACACCTCCAGTAGAGATTGCGGTTCAGGTCGAAGTGGAATTCCACGATGCCGACGAATCCGGGCCATTTAAACCCGTGACTGAAATCTACTCCCATGCCACGTGCCCGAGGCGCAGTTCCAAAGCGGGCCTACCGCCTTTTGCTCTTCAACCATCACCATTACCGTCACCACCGCCGTCGCCCTCAGTAGATAGATTTTGGGATTTTGAGCGAAATATGTCTTTACCTAGGGCCGATTATGACCCTCGTCGAGTCTGTTTAAACCCTTTCCCTCACCTTCACCTTGGCAAACACCGTCGGACGGCTGGAATATATATTGCGGGAGCTCTCGTGCGTGCAAATCTCCTTTTTATTCCGTATAATTTGCTCAATTTCTTTTAATCTAGTTTGCGATCGCAAACTGGTCATTTCTAGACGCTGCAATCTACTCCGCACACGCTCGTGTACCGTGGGAGGAGGAGCCGCCTGTACACGTCACTTTTGTCGACTGGATACCAGGAATCTGCTCGTTACTAGGCTATCTCGTCGTCGTTCTTATTGACAAGGACAGAATTAAGGGAGATGACGGCTTTGGGGACTCGAGGGCCGTCTGGAGAGCGAGGTTGTTTTTGTTCATTGGCTTTGCGTTGATGGCTGGGGGTTTAGCTGGCAGTATCGTGCGTCAAGTTTTTACGCTCTTCCGTGCCTTATCTGACGACTCCCCCATTGTAGACCATACTGGTACTAAAATATGTCCTCGGCAACTACCCTGAACTGTTCAAATACTATGGATACGCCAACGTCACCCAAAACATCCTGCTCATGCTTTCAGCCATTGTCCTATGGATGGGACAGAGCGCAAGTGGAGAATACGAGTACAATCTGACGCTGTAATCCATAACGGAATTCGCCTAGACGGCCAGGTCCGGATAGCGTTAAAATGAACTTTTCTTTACGCACATTGCTATGCTTTTTTCCGCTTTGTACACACCTTACTACCGTGTAACGACAATTCGAGGTCAATTTTTTTTTTTTTTCATTCATCTTGTGTGCCCAGTGTTTGTCGCCCGGCTCAGATACCGTTCTTACCACCAGATTGCTGTTAATGACACGCGTCAATCTCAACCCCTTGTAGGAGAAGTCCTCTCTCCGATGGGCCTCATCCATCGCTTTGCTTGGCCACTAACCGGTCCCCACGGATGTGTGCACGCCCCTGGTCATAGTCTCATTCCATGAGTTCGCTGAGCCGAGGATCTTGAGGGTGTTAATGACCTTTCTACCTGCTGTGGCCTTGTTTTTCCAGGCGTTTATGCCCTGGTAAAGCAAAAGTTTCCCCAGGCACGCGATATGTACCTTACTCAATGTTCCGTTACCTTCGTCGACTCTAATACCTGTCCAATATAGTTATTATAGTTATCGATAATTACGATGTCGATGGATTGGCCTAGAGAGGAAAAAAAAGCTGACGTGAGGGGATCGATCATGACTACGTCGGGCGCTGAGATCTTGGGTGGTTGGGTGTACGACGTCGAACAGATCTGGTGGCTTAGGTCCAGTCCAGGTTTTGCGGAGTGTCTTCGATGTCATCCTTCCCGAATTTCGGAAAAAAGAGTTTGGAAAGCGGCTGGTGGGGCAAAGGGTCTCTGTGTCGTGTCAATGGTGTGCCTACCCATCGAGCACCAAATTCCTCTTTCACTCCATATGGTCCCTCTCTCAGCTATACCACATTCTCATTGATCGAGTACTCCCCGAACCTCGACTCTCGAGTGCATACTCATTATGATTCTGAATGTGTCTATCCATGTGCTCATGACGAACCGTCCACCCCAAATCATACACGCTCAGGCACTGGCACCGGCAGGCGCGTGCAGTCAAGTCCTACTTATAACCACTTCAGTTACGAGTTACGAGCGTCTTTTTGTGGCGTTTGACTTCACCATGGAAAAAATATCTATATATCATTGTCATTGTATGGTATGTATACGACTCGGAGTGACTAGGCCTCTGACGCAGATTGATACCAGGTACATGTACATCTAGGTCGTGTACATAGGTATATGTACAGTATCTGTACCTGTGTTGTCATAGAAAGAAAAGTATGTATGTACTTGTCATGAATTATGATTCTTTAATTTGTTTTCCTTTTTTTTTCGCCCGACGCGGACGCGGAATGTGGATAGTGGGTGCCAGATGAAGTGGAATAAGCCATGGCCTAGGTCGACCGTCTAGGTCTTCATGTTTTATTTCGCTAAGTACATATTTGCGTCACAGTAATTAGTATTTTTTTACACATATTTATAAGTTGTGCGGTCATGAATGTCTATCAAAGGATGTCGTGAAGAGTTTACAGTGGCATATGTACTCGTAGCTATAAGCGAGTATAGGTACAGTATATACCTCGTTTTGGTGACAACCTGTGGGGATGGCATGGTGCGTCACTGTTTATGTCTGAACTGGTCAATAATCAAGTCTCGCTTCCACACACTCGTGACCATTGGTCTATCTACCATTGCTGGATAGGATTACTACTGTTCTAGACGCCAATTCGATGCGACCGCATGATAATTTCTAATCTTTCACGTTATTCCGGAGAAGCCTTTTAAGGCTTATCGTTTATCGATATATCATCATGTTTAACGCAAATCCGTCAAGCCGAATTCTTCTATTTTTGGTGTCAATCTCGTGCACCATAAGATCAATTTAAACCATACAAAGGCCGCAGTCATCAGATTGAAGTCTGCATCAGAAGTTCCATCGCGTGCGACGTGGGGATGAGTGTGATTACGTGACAATAGGCCCTTGTCCTTTAACCACCATCATCAGTATGGCCATGTTTCCTGGTGCTCAAAATGTGCAAATTTACAATCCAAACATTACCAGTATCCATGGTGATCAATATACAACTGTGAAAAATGTTATCTCAACAGGTAACGCAGCCTCTTTTTTATCAAGTAACTGTATACTAATGCTAGTCAACCGAAAAATTTGGTACAGGTGAAGTTGAGCGGAAACTGCGCGAGAAGCTAAACCCGGATTTAAGAGCACACATTGACCCTGACAAAGCTTGCTTGGTGGACACCAGGGTTGAAATCATTGATAAAATTTTCCAGTGGATCTGTGACACTAGGACAAACGTTCCCCAAATTTTCTTGCTCTATGGCCCTGGAGGAACGGGTAAATCTGCTATTAGTCATACGATCGGAAAGAGGTGTAAAGATCAAGATTGCCTTGGAGCATTCTTCCGCTTTGACAGAAATTTCTCTATGGAGCGGACTCCAAGCAGAGCCTTGCAAAGTATTGCTTACAACTTGGCTGCATATGTGCCAGAGTATGGAAATACTCTGGTCGAGATATTGGACAAAGATCCTTATCTGCTGAACAGCCCAAGCCTTAGAGAATTGTGGCAGAACCTCATTTTGAAACCTGCTCAGTTGGTGCATCAATCGAGACCTGTAGTGATTATTATAGATGCATTGGACGAATGTAATTCTCAGCAGGAGGATGGCTTCAGAAAAAAGTTTCTCTCCACCTTAATTGATGGAGTGCATGAACTTCCAGGAAACTTTCGAATTCTGATAACGTCGCGGTTGGAAAATTACATTGTGAACATTCTCAATCAATACAGTAACATGCTTCAAACTCAGGACATGAGTAAACTTAGAGACACAAAAGACGACATATATAGATATGTAGTCCACCGAATGGGAAGTTTCATTAGTAATGGTGATCTTAACCTTCATCAGTGTAAAGCGCTTGCTGAAAGAGCTGAAAGACATTTTCAATGGGCTTCTACTGTGTGCGAGGCTCTTCACCATGAAGTCCAGCCTGGTATCAAGCTTAAAAAGAGGTTTGAAAAGTTTATAGAACTCCAAGCAGATTTTAGTCAGGATTTGAACCTGCTTGACCAACTATATAAATCTATTCTTGGTGAAATTTTTAAAGTTGAAAATGTCAATGGCATGAATGAGTATAGAAAAGTAATGGCTCAAATATTAGCAGCATCTGAGCCACTCTCTAGGGCAGCATTGAAAAATCTCCAAATAGCCTATCATCGCTACATGGGAGAAGATGAAGGAGAGCAAGGAGTAGATGCAGTTATCCCTTGGCTTGGCTCGCTTTTGACCGGTGTCACTGAGCACAATGCTCCAATACAGCCGGTTCATACATCAATTCGTGATTTTCTCCTTGATACAGAAAGAAGTGGGGTTTATGCCATTGAAGTAGCAGATGGGCACAGGATTATGGCAGTAGGGAGCATAATGCTGATGATGGAGCAATTGCATTTCAATATGTGTGACTTACCGAGCTCTCATGTGCGAAACTCTGAAATTCAAAATCTTGGAGACCTTGTTAGAAGTGGGATTTCATTGGAGCTGTCATATGCTTGTTGTTACTGGGATTATCACTTGACTCGGATTCCATGTGATGACCAAATTATGACCCATATTACAAAGTTCGCAGTTGAATATTCATTATATTGGATGGAAGTCCTTAGTATCCTGAACAAAGTTAAAATAATTATAAGAAGTATGAAAAACATGTTGGAATGGATTCCACCAGCTATGGTATGTTTACTTTCATTTGTGCTGAGAATTTCTCCCTTGCGCTGAGATTGTAAGAATAGAACCATCAAGATCATTCCATTCTACAAAGAATTGGTATAGAGATTCAAAAATTTGTATATGTTTTTGGAAAAATGATTGGCCAATCTACACCACACCTCTATCTTTCTGCGCTTCCACTCTTGCCAAAAGACTCGCTGCTACGGGAGATATACTTACCTCATTTCCCTAAATTAGCCAAGGTGTGCAAGGGTCACAAAGTATATTGGCCATCTCTTCAGGTCATACTTCAGGGATATACAGGAGGAATCCAGTCAGTCGCCTTTTCACCGGATGGAAAAAATATTGCAGCTGGATCTCAGGACTCATCAGTATTAATATGGGATACAGAGAGTGGTCATCTGATATGCAGTCCCCTGGAAGGACATGCAGGCCCAGTTTGGTCTGTTGCTTTTTTTCCAGATAGCAGACGAATTGCATCTAGCTCATCCGACTTTACAGTGAAAATCTGGGACCTAGAAAAGGGAAATACTGCTCAAATTTCTCTACAAGGGCACACAGATACAGTATGGTCAGTTGCCATCTCTCCAGATGGCAATAGGATTGTTTCTGGATCAGAAGATTCATCACTTCGAATATGGAATTCAGAGACAGGAGACCTTTTAAATAGTCTGCTCCAAGGTCATGGAGGCCCTGTCAAGTGTGTTTCTTTCTCTCCCAGTGGAAAGCACATTGTGGCAGGGTCACATGATTTCTCAATTCAGATTTGGGATATAGAGACTGGAGCACCTGTGGCAGTTCCGCTGCTAGGGCATACAGACACTGTGTGGTCAGTTGCCTTCTCTCCAGATGGCAAAAAGATTGTATCTGGATCAGATGACTCATCAGTGAGGATATGGGATATGAAGATGGGTAACCTCATAGGTACATCACTACAAGGGCATAGAGGTCCAGTTAGGTCCATTGCCTTTTCTCCCGATGGAAGAAAGATTGTGTCAGGATCATTTGATTCCTCAGTCCAGATATGGGATGCAGAGACAGGAAGTCCTATAGGGAATCCTCTGCTAGGGCATAATGGCCGAGTTTGGTCAGTGTCCTTTTCTCCAAATGGTAAGAGAATCATATCAGGTTCAGATGACTCTTCAGTCTATATATGGGATGCAGAACTCCACAATGTCATTAAAGATCTTGCACATGGTCATACTGGCTCAGTTCAATCAGTTGCCTTTTCTCCAGATGGAGAGAGCATTGTATCTGGGTCATTTGATGGTTCAATACAGATATGGCATGCAAGCGATGGAACCCCTATAGGGAAACCTCTCCAAAAGAATGCTGAATGGGTGAGATCAATATCTTTTTCTCCAGATGGAAAGAGACTTGCATCTTCATCAAACACATCCTTACAGATATGGGATGTAGAGACTGGAAATCCTATAGGAAGCCCCCTGCAAGGACATAAAGGCATAGTTTGGTCAGTTGCTTTTTCTCCTGATGGCCAAAGAATTGTGTCTGGATCAGAGGACAGATCAGTGCAAATATGGGATGTCAAGACTCAAACTGCTGCGATGAATCCACTGCATAGACATGCAGGTCCTGTTAGATCAGTTGCCTTCTCACCCAATGGAAAGTTGATTGCATCTGGTTCCAATGACACCTCAGTATTGATATGGGATGCAGAGACTGGAATTTTAGATATCTCTCTACAAGGTCATTCAGACTGGGTTAGATCTGTTGCCTTTTCTCCAGATGGAAATAGACTGGTATCAGGGTCAGATGATGCATCATTGAGGATATGGGATCTACAGACTGGAAATCCTATAGGGGATCCATTGCAGGGACATGCAGGCGCAGTCCTGTCAGTTGCTTTTTCTCCAGATGGAAAGCAGATTGTATCGGGATCTGATGATGCATCACTTCTCATATGGGATGCCGAGTCAAGAGAAATTACAGGGAGTCGACTACAAGGGCATGTCGATTGGGTGTCATCAGTTGCCTTCTCCCCAGATGGAAAAAGCATTGTGTCCGGATCAGACGATGCATCTGTGATTATATGGGATGCAGAGCCTCAAAACACCCCAGAGGCTACTTCTGTAAATAATTTGCTAGCTGTGTCTGGCTTGAATAATGTTTTGGAAATAGAAACTCCGGATAGACAATCTGTATCCCAGCCTATATACTCCTTATCATTCTGTTCGAGGCACTCTGGCCATTATCATCTCCACTCCCACTTGCCTTTTTGGCAGGTCTCTTTTCAGGATGGATGGCTTTGTGGTTCTGACTCTTCTCTTCTTTTATGGATACCACCTGAGTATAGAACCGGCCTCAGTCTGCCTCATATGCGACTCTGCATTTCCAGGGCTCATCAGTCTTCCTTGAATTTAAGCAGTTTTGTTCATGGTACTGGCTGGGCTGCATGTTTCCAAAGGTCTGAATTTCCTGTTAACTCGTACAACCTGTCTAAGAAAATATCAAAACGGCGAATGGATTCCATAGATGTTATGGCTGGACAACCTGTAGCAAAGCATCCACACAGTGAAACAAAAGCATAACTATTTTATTCAGTAAGCCAGTGTTTGATTAATTTTCGTTAGTGATGGCAGCAACTTTTCTGAAAATTGGTTTTTTTCTGTTTCTTTAGCTCATTGAAATCTTCTAGTCTCTCGCCTTTCTCTCATCTTTTGTACGTTCAGCTAGAGCCTAGTAGATAGGAGCAGTGACCTCTGTGCATCCCTGATTCCTTTTGATATAACTCCTGTAAATGAGAACTTGCTACAGCTTAGTGCTTTACTTTACTGCTCTCCTGGTATTATTCTTGATATCTACCCATTCCCCAAAAGCAAAATTGGAAAGTCACATGTACCCCTTATTGGTCAACTTGATGTATAATAATGGGCCAATGCTAATGTGTGGTGGTACTTGTGCCCTTTTTAGCAATTGGAGCTTAGTAGAGCATTTACAGAACACCGAATGTAATATATACTAAATGCTAGGGACAAAGGCTATAGCAAGAATTATAATATCTTTGTCCCTAGCTCTATATGCATTATTCCCCAACATGCCATTAGCCTTTTCGCATCAGCTCCAGTTCCAGCAAATGTTCTGTGAATGCTTGTGATGACAAGGTTGTGGAGCTAGGAAATCTGTGTGTCCTGAAGTGGTGTATAAATTCAATGATGTTACTCACTTCCTATTAAAGGTAGAAGGGAAATATGGTAGTGGGGAGGCACTTGCAAGAATGGTATAGTATCACTCACACTCTGGTTAGGGTATGATCAGTAATAAGAAAGAAGGATGGTAAAGTATTACTAACATACTGTTAGATGGATAGAGGACTCAGTATTGGTAGGGGGAAAGATAAGAGTGGAATGGTACCACTTACTAGCTATTGAAGAGATAAAAAGTATCAGGAAAGACCATATAGAATTGAAGGTGCAACACTTACAGTCTATGTAAGACAGTCAAGAGGTGCCATCAGGAACTTATAAGTTGCAGCACCGCTTTCTTGCCATTGAATGGAACAAAAGAAAAACCGCTATTAGTTGGGGTACACTCCAGCTGCATGGTACTACTTGCTGTTTTTTTTTAGGGGGGGGGAGGGGGAGGGGGGGAGGGGAGATAAGAAAATTTGTTATCAGTGGGGAATATGAGGGAGTAAGTAGCACCACATACAAACTATGTAATTTGAGAAAAAGAAAGCCCAGCATTAGTATTGGAGAAAAAATGAAGTGGCATTAGTGTTGCCGCGGCTCGGCTAGCCGCAAGTCGACTCACGTAGCTGCGGCTCTCACGCTTAGCCGGCTCAATAGCCGGAATGAGCCGACTTGAAAAAGCTTGAGCCGACTTGAGCTAGGGTCAATCCGACTTCAAACTGGCTAGCCAGATGGAAAAGAACCCCTCAATATCAATGTAAAATACTTCTACAATGGCTACTGACTGCAATCAGGGCGCAGGCGAATGAAAATTACAGGGTGCCAAGCCTCGAATGAGCGGTTAGCGGATGCTGTAGTTACGTTGTCTGATGTGATGTGATTGACGTGGTACCGTGTAGTGACGTGGAAAAATTCTCTCTTGATACATATTAAATATCTACATAATTTAGAGTCGAAATGAGGGCTAATGGAAAGAAAGAGTCATTAGTGAACCAAAATACAATATATAAGATTTAAAATGAATTCCTGGATGATTGCAAGGCGATTAGCAATTGAGCCGGTAGGAGTCGACTGTGAGCCAGCTCCAAGCCGCGGCGTTCAGCTTGGAGCCGTGCAAAGCTGGCTCACATGCGGGCGCCCACCGGCTGACCGGCTCGGCTCCAGCCCCTGATCGGGTCCGGCTATTAGCCGGCTTATTCGCGAGCCGCGGCAACACTAAGTGGCATAGCACCACTTGCATACTAGTATCGAATTGAGGGAAAGAAAAGAAATCATCAGTTTTATACAGGAGTGGCATGGCAACATTTGCTTCCTATTGATATGAAGGAAAGAAAAGCCATCATTAGTCTTGGGTGACATATAGGAGTGACACACCACTTACTCCCTAGTATTGAATTGAGAAGAAAAGCTATTATTGGTCTTGGGAGACACTGAAAGTGGCATTGCATTTCTTACTTGCCATTGGAGTGAGAGAAAGAATTGCCATTATCAGCTTAGGGGAACATACAGTAGTGGCTTGGCACCACTTATGTCCTATTGCATTGGGAAAAAGGAAATATATTATCATTCAGAAACATACAAGAGTGGGATTACGCCACTTACCATCTATTCAAGCAAGAACAAAGCAATCATCAACCTTCATCATAAAATGTCAAGAATAAATTGACTGGCTTGACCAGCTTTTCGGCTTGCTCACAAGTCGTTTACATGTTTAACTCCCTCCCAACAGCGACGACTATGCTCTAGCCTCAGAGTCATCACTAGACCTTTGTAAACTGCAATAGAGGCATGTTTAGCTTAGATAGAGGTATAAACAAATAGGGATTTACTGTTCCAATATCACAGAATGTTATATGTTTATTTACTGCCCTTTCGAGGAACTTGGTTGGAAAACATGACCAAAATGTGCTAAACTTTTACTTTTCAAACATCATGGCCTCTTCAGCAGTTCTAGTGTGTGCTGTAAGTTGAATGTGGGGTGAGCAATGAAAAGCAAAGGCGTAAAGCATCAAGTTACAGCACTTGTCCAACTTGCCCGACTTGCCCGAAACAGCGTGTCGCTAATAAAAAAGCTTGGCTTGCGGCAAAAACCGACATAGCTTGCCGCTTTTTTATATTGAGCCGGCAAAATTTGGCAGGGTCAAGTAGGGTCAAGTTCGGCAAGTAAAACTGAATGAATTACGATGTTGGATGATATACAGGAGTGACATTACATCACCTACTTCCTATTAGATTGAGAAAAAGAAAGCCAATCATCAACCTTGGATAATAAATAGGAGGGTATAATACCCCTTACTTGCTATTTGATTGAGAAAAAAAAGCTATCATCGGCCTTGGACTCAGACATACAGGAGTGGCATATCACCACTTACACGGGACGCAAAAGCCATGGCAGTACGACTCGTACTGCCTTAAAGGCAGTATGCATGGCAGCACGATGGCAGTCACCGGGCCGTTGTATAGCCGCTCCATGGTGAGCCATTTACAGTGGATGCAGAAAATGATGTCACTCCATATATGGAAGAGCCGTTCCCACCTGCGCTCCAGCCTCAGTTTGCGAACACAAACTGACTATCATAGGCTGTAAATGTCCCATAACTACCAATTAAAATTTTACAACAGACAAAAGCATAAGAGTAGGCCTGGACAGGCCAAAAAAACTGAGCCAAAACCTCCACATTTTGTGGGTTACCATATAAGGCAGTGACATCTTTTTCTGTGTCCACTGTATGGATCATGAGCCATCTCTATTTAGTAGTGCGGCATAGTCCTGGCAGGAAACAACGATCACTGTGAAAAGTTTGGTGCATGCAAGTGAGCATATTTTCATACATTTTGATTACACAGTCGACTCCCTTATAATGCATACTTACATTTTGGGAGGAACTGGGTCTGTTCGCAGGCATAATGCATAGATGCATACGTTTTTCGGGGTATCAAAATGCATACCTTCCATTTTTGGAAGGAGCTGTACAACCTTTTTCAATGATAAAAATCTTAAATCGACGGGAATCATAATTTGTTTTGCTTTTTCTTGTAATAAAACATCTTTTTCCTGCATGACTTGCCCACAAAATCTATGGAAACTCTCAAAAAAGGTCTCAGTGCATTGAAGCCAGATACAAAGATTTGTATGTGCATCTCTCTGATAATGCATACTCCCTCATAATGCATACATTTGGGCTTCCACCGAGGGGTATGCATTATGAGGGAGTCGACTGTAGTCTATTTAACCAATGTTGAGCAACCACCGACTTTATATTAGACTTAACAGACTTTGCAGTGGGCATGTTCTGCAATTTCAATTGATAAATGAATTCCTCATGTCAGTGAGATTTTTCATTCCTGGTGTCTTCATACTGAGCAAAGGCTTTTACCATAAATGTCATAGAAGCAATGAATAACTTTTGAAGGAAAATGAACAAGAATGGTATTGAACAAGACAGGTTATTTGTCAATAGTCGATCAATAGTGTATAATATAATCCTGTCAACTGCAGTACAGCCTGTGTATTTTGACCTGGCTCAATGGTTGAGTAGGGAATGATTGGAAAGACTGCTGACCGGAGCTGCTAAGCAGTTACAGTGGACACAGAAAAGGATGTCACTGCCTTATATGGTAACCAACAAAATGTGGAGGTTTTGGCTTGTCCAGGCCTACTCTTATGC
>KN834794.1:222078-273448 GCA_000827265.1 Collybiopsis luxurians FD-317 M1 | reverse complement strand
TGAATTCCTCATGTCAGTGAGATTTTTTATTCCTGGTGTCTTCATACTGAGCAAAGGCTTTTACCATAAATGTCATAGAAGCAATGAATAACTTTGAAGGAAAATGAACAAGAATGGTATTGAACAAGACAGGTTATTTGTCAATAGTCGATCAATAGTGTATAATATAATCCTGTCAACTGCAGTACAGCCTGTGTATTTTGACCTGGCTCAATGGTTGAGTAGGGAATGATTGGAAAGACTGCTGACCGGAGCTGCTAAGCAGTTACAGTGGACACAGAAAAGGATGTCACTGCCTTATATGGTAACCAACAAAATGTGGAGGTTTTGGCTTGTCCAGGCCTACTCTTATGCTTTTGTCCATTGTAAAATTTTAATTGGTAGTTATGGGATATTTACAGCCTATGGTAGTCAGTTTGTGTTCGCAAATCGAGGCTGGAGCGCAGGTGGGAACGGCTCTTCCATATATGGAGTGACACCATTTTCTGCATCCACTTGCCGGGACCATGCCGCACAACTAAATGACGATGGCCAAAACCATGCCCGTGATCCTCAATTGCCTCACCATGGAGCGGCTATATGATGGCCCGGTGGCTGCCATTGTGCTGCCATTGTACTGCCATGCATACTGCCTTTAAGGCAGTACGGGTCATACTGCCATGGCTTTTGCGTCCCGTGTTACAAACTATTGGACTGAGACAAAGAAAGACATCATTCAGCTTGGGTAACTTACAGGAAAATTGGCATCACGCCACTTACTGTCTATTTAATTGAATTGAAGGGAAAAAAGCAATCATCAACTTTGAGTGATATACAGAACTGGTATCACACCACCTACTTCCTGTTAAGTTGAGAAAAAGAAAGTTATCAGTCTCAGGTGACACACAGAATTTGCATCACATCACTTACCCCCTGATGAAAGAAGAAGAAAAGACACCATTAGCTTTGGGTTATACAGCACAGGCATGGAATTGCATCACTTACTCCCTATTAAATTGAAATAAAAGAAAGGCCATTATCAGCCTTGGGAGAAATGCAGGAGCAGCATTACACCACTTACATGCTAATGAATTGGAAAAAAAGAGAATCATTACCAGTCTTAGGTGACACAAAGGATTGATGTCACACCACTTACTTCCTGATGACATGAGAAGAAAAGCCACTAGTAGCTTTGGGTTATGCAGCAGTGGCATGGTATTACTTACTCTCTATTGAAATGAGAAAAAGAAAATCCATCATCAACATTGGGAGACATACAGCAGTGGCATGGCACCATTTACAATCTAGTGAATTGAAATGAAGAAAAGCCATCATCAACTTTTAGAAATACAGAAGCAGCATGGCCCCACTTACAAACTATTAAATTGTGAAAGAGGAAAAGCCATCATTAGCTTTGCAGGACATACATGACATGGTACCACTTACTTGCTAGTAGTGAATTGAAAAACAGAAAACCCATCTTCAGCCTTGGGACATACAAGGGTGGCATTGCACAGCATACAAACTATGGAATTGAGGAAAAGAGCAACTGTCATCAGCCTCAGATTACATTCAGGAATAGCAAGGCACCCCTTACAAGCTATTAAAATTGAGAAAAGAGGAACATCATCAGCCTAACAGAGCATATCAGAGTGGCATGGCCCCACATACTTCCTATTGAAATGAGAAAAAACAAAGCCTTTATCAACATCATGGGAGACATACAAGGGCATGGTACCACTTACTTGCTAATGAATTGAGAAGAATAAAAGCCATCATCACCCCTGGGAAGCATACAGGAGTAGCATGGCACACTTACTTGCTATCAATTTGAGAAAAAAAAAGCAGTCATCAGTCTTGGCTAACATACATGAGTAACTTGGCACTACTCACATACTATTGAATTGAGAAAAAGAGAAGCTAATTCTCAGACTTGGATGACATACAAGAGTGACATGGCACCACTTACTTCAGGCTGCTAGTGAATGAAGAAAAAGATAAGCCATCATCAGTCTTGGGGGACATGCAGAGAAACATGACACTACCTACTTTCTATTGAATTGCAAGAAAAACTGTAATCAGTCTTGGGAGTATACAGGAGCGGAATAGCAGCACATACATCCCAGAACAAGATTACCCATTGTTAGTCAAGGCCATGCATACAGTAGTAGTTGTTGTAGTGATGTCCTAGATTCAGCCGTATCAGCCCAATTAACCAGTATTTAAATATTCACGGTATAGCGAGAACAAGCCGGAACAAGCCAGAAGTACCTGTATATACATGGAATATGCATGGCGTTGAAATTGATTTGGCTCATCTAAGCTTGGCCTGGCTAAAAACTACTGCATAATGACACAGTACAAACTTGACCTGTTTACATATGCTATAAGCTTACTGTGGCAAATCTTAGGTATCTTTCCTTTTTCAAGTGAAATTCACTCTACAAGAACTCCCTACCAAAAATAATGGTACATGGCATGGTACAAATCTGCAATTAGCATATCTTAAGTAGAACTAAAATGCAGCGTTTCTTGAAGAGTGTCTAGCAATGTCTCAATCTTCTCTTCATACCTAAAAAGGTACACAAACAATCTGGCTAAAGAAAGAACCAGGAATATGATGGATGCGAATTACTTTCCAACTGCACCCCTCCGAAAGGGAAATCAAATGACCCAGAGTTCGGTTTTGACTGTTAAAGTATGCCCACATCTGGGTCGATCTGGAGTCAGCCTGGAGTCAGTCAGCTTGAAGACGGGTTTGAACATACCGACATGTCAGCCTGATACGCATAGCTATTTGCTTTACCCAGACTGGGCAACAGAGGAGACGGGACAGGATCCAGTGCGGCACCAGGAATTCCCTCTGCTACGGCAGCAGTGCAAGAATATGGTACAATGGCATCAATAATGACGAGCTTGGTCTCTAGCGTGGCGGACTTTCTCAAGCTGTTCAGTATCTTTCTAGCATAAGGATCGGACCAGTTGTGTAAGATGGACCGTAAAAGAAAGACCGATGCATTCTTGATGGTCTGTGGAGTGAAAAAATCATGTACTAAGAACAATAATTACTCAAACACTTGCATTAAATACAGTATTGAAAGTGGGAACTTGCCTTGAAGCTTCACCCTGCCACTGTCTAGGGCAAAAGGCATATTCTCTCTCCAGAACTGTATGACCCGTAAATAAGCCACACTTTGCAATGACAACTGAAGGAATTTACCTCCTCAGCATGTGATATTGTTAGCTGACTGTCTTGAATCACAAAATTGAGGTTTGGTGCCGCTTCCGCGATGATGAGCGATAGAGACCCAACTCCACCTCCCACATCAACTACGGTGCTTCCTTCAGGTAAATCTCGCCATTGGAACCCTGTAAGATATGGTGTCAGCTTCGCGCTCAAAGCGAGTGGGGAACTGATGGCACTCGCCGGATAAAATGGCATTTTCTGGTTCCAGTTTTCGCGATCCGAACATAGCAAGATTGAAACGACGTAAATACGGTTCATTCTCCTCATTTTTGTACCAATCAAATAGTGACAGGTCCGTCTTATAAGCCCTATTGAACGGTGTCCTGTTTGGTTCAGCGGAGAAGGAGGATCTTGGGTCCAGGAAGTGCTCAGGCATGATAGCGCCACATTTCATTCCTTCGTCGGACCTGGTTAAAGAGTCAACTGGATTCAGACTGAACAGAAAGAATCCTCATCACATCATGGCGGCAAATGCTGCAACACTGGGTGTGCCAGCATGTCTCTCTGCCAAAGATTGACTACGAAATTAGACGTGGCGCGGAATAGTAAGTGAATAATAGCAAGAAATCCAACCTCACAACCTCTTTGGCTGGTTTACCGGTGTCGAGTACAGAGGAAAGCCGGTTGGAGGCAAATACATCTGGGGAGACTTCTCGAAAGATGTGATTGTTCGTCAGGAGACGTAGAATGCGAGCTGTTATTTTATATAAAAATATCATATAGCATGAGCAGGAGGTGGACCCGCCAATTTTCTGAGGATCAGTGTTGTTCTTTGCAGCAATATCATTGACATGAATTCCCTAAACGGTTCTCTTAGTCTTGGATAGCAAAGCAAAATATCGACGAGGATAGTCATTCACCCGCTGACCAGCTTCACGAACTATTTCCACGAAACTGCCGTCGATAGCTGCTCTGACACACCAAGAAAGATGAAACTACGTAGATTGTGATGTGACATCAGATGCTGATGAGGACTGACAACGTAGGGAAAGTACTACTTGCCGAGAGACAATTGTCCATGATAGTCTGCAACGGACGTCTGACAGCGGCCGTCAGCTGGTCTGATGTGAGCCTATGAAGTTCCAACTAATTCTGGAATGGCGTACCTGGGCAGCAGCGGCAATGATAAGAGACGTGGCTCTACTCATTTCAGGTTCAGCCAGTATCGATTCAACGTTGGTAGTTGGATCGAATGATTCATCAAGCGACGGAAAGGTTTCTGAGGCATCAGTTAATCGTCGTTCAATAACATCGATGGAGCCTGTAATGATTTGTGCCAAGGCACGAAGAGACGAAACGGCCATTCGGGAAAAGAAGATTGCTAAGAGAGCCGGCAGACAATCGATGGGTGGGGTGAAAACACTCCCCATTACAAGGCCAGACATCCTTTTATCACATTATCTATTGTGGAAAGTAAGAAGACCTCGCAGTTCCGTCGATGGGTACCCAGGACAATCTATACAATACTTTCGTAATTAGTATTTTTTTCCCACTTCAACTACGCCCCAGCACATGATGGCCCAGTTTGTTTAAATTCTGAAAATAAACATTGTATTAACCGATTGCAGAATGGGTAAGCAGCTACAATCAAGCCAGGGTTATGAAAGCTACGATTACTTCATCAAGAAGCACACATATCCCGTACTTCAGCATGCAAGAAATTCAAGATCGATCGTAGATAACCTCAGGCGGTTAAGTGGAGAAAGACCCTAGATATACATAAGCACTGGGATGGCGACCTGAGGCTTACAATATTTACCTTCTCTTGTAATCCAATTGCAAGCTAGTTGTTGTGTGATGCGATATATGTACCCACTGAGCCACAGCCTTGTTTTTTTTTTTTTTTTTTCATTGTTGTGCATTTTCTACGCGTCTGAAGTTGGTCTCGAGCCTCTACTCTGAGCCATTCATACTTTACCTTCAAATAAGTTCTTGTAACATATGATTTGATTAATCTTATTTGACGTTCTTTTTATCCAATAAGCACTAGTTCGAAGAATTTGATCAGTAAAAAACTCAGACAATGTTGATACAAAAGCAGGCTGCTTTGAAAACTCTGTATATTTTAACCTCTGAGTCTCAACTTCTTCCTTTCATCTTGAGCTTAAATGGATTACAGACGTTTACATGTACCATTTCAATCACTTCGGCAAATTCCCATGATTAGAGCCCAAAAAATAATCTGATAAAAATCCGAAAAATCAAAAGAAAGTCATTGGCGGGGTTTGTGAATATTTGCTGACCTGTGACTGCCGAACTGATCGAAATGGTACAGTAGTTCAGTGAGATTATCCCTAGGATGCTCTCTTTGTATAATCCAGCTGCTGTTCACTGACACAAATTAATGTATTTGGTGTTCAAAATATATTATTATACCATTCTGTGCCTGCCAATGTATTTAGTATGCGTACTGAGAGCTTAATTTCAGGAGTCAAGATATACAGAATCATTTGAAACGTAGCTTGAATGTAGCAATGCATTTGGCATGTAGCAACATTGTTAATGAATCCCCGCATTCAATCTAGAGATCTCACCGGATGCCCCTTAATTTGTCTGCGGTGTTCTGAGCATAGTATGTCTTCTTCATTTTTCCTTTTGTCTCTATTCGGCCTTGTGTCGGTTCAGTTAAAGATTCTTCATTGCCCACGGACCTTGCTTATACTAACTGGTAGTAGTAGTTGTCTAGTGCCACGATTATAAACCGTTCTACACCTCGGCATGGTTGCGATCCGGTATGCGAAGAATGTTAACTGGAGGCAGGAGGTAACTAAATTGAGGGAGTCATAATGTGGTGGCTCTACGATATTGAGTGAATTTTATTCCTACTCGAAACTAGCTTCCTGTATCTGCTTCGTGGTTGGAATCAGTCACCTATCTTAGAACGAACGCTGTTGACCTGTCTGAACCTCTTCAATATAGCACCACGCAAGTGCTAGCTCAACTAGCCTAGTGCTCTCTCGAATCTTTAGGTCTGATGTTGGTCCTATGTCTGTTAAATCTCCGGCCTTCACCTCTAGCTTACTGTCGAAATCATATGGTTCCCACAAGCAAGGAACATATGTCGCCACTGTCTCATGAATATCAGATTAATCTGTCTGGTGTCTAGTTAACAAAAGAGACAGGGCCGCTCCGATGATAGTACTCTTTTTACCCTCCCTATTACCAAACTTGTGAGATTTGAGTTATATGTTTACTGAATCCTTTCCTCTAATCCAACCCTACTTCTACATAAGAGTATCACAGCTGATTGCAGAATTGTAGAATGAATTCCCAACAGCATACCTCAGTGATAGGGTTTACTGCCAAACAACATACTATTCTGAATGGCTCCACCGATGCCAGGACAGCCATACTACCAATGCTTTACTAGAGGAAAATTCTAAGTGTTTATTCAAACATGTCCCTGAAACTTTTCAGAGTATCAGATAGATATCTTGGGCTCAGAGCTTCACTTGACACATAAGTGGGCCAGCACTAATATGTGGCAGAACTTGTGCTTTGTTCAGTTATGGGCTTTCCAATGTAATGAACACTAGCTAAAAATATATAAATTACAAAATTGAGATCAATTCAAAATTGCCTGCCTTGAATCAGGCACAAAATCTCCACCACAGAAACTCGGTATTCCATTCCATGCACTCGTAAATATGGCCAAGTTTGAAAATTTTAGGAGAGCTGAATGTGAAGCCAGTGCAAAGCGGATTAGAGGTTAGAAAATGGCAGGAGTTGCAACCCAGTCTGGAGGCTTCCGACGCAGATGGGAAAGTTGCATTTTATACCTTACTTCCTCGTTACAGGTGTTTGCCTCGTGCTAAGCTTAAGTAATAAATTGACTCTGAATGGGTTAACAAGATTGATGTTGTGAGCTCCAGGCCAATTCCACCCTTTCCGTTTCTTATAAGTAGAGCTGAGGGTCAGTTTTCGTCACTAATAAAAAACCTGAATATTTTCCTGGGCGTGTATATCGCTCTCAAAGTTGGCACATGTGTTAATTCTATCTAAAGTACCCGTAGGAAATTTTCGAAGGGAAACCTGAACGAATAAGCCGAAACGAAGCAATTTACTCGCTGATTGCAGCTCTGGGACATTTACATTTGGTGGCATTCTCATGGAGCAATGAATTGGTAGTTTGTTTATAGGTAAGAACAATCACTAAGGCGCGTCTTCTGGGATTTTTTCTACAATTTTGCAATCAGCTGAAAATATAGTCATCGGGGTCATTGCTGCAATGAGGTCGTTTATACATATCGCCCATCAACATCCCCGACGGAAATGAACTGAGGTTCAAACGTTCGTCACACCGATCTGAGTTCTCCCTGTGACTTCCGTATACTTATTTCACTCGCTCATTGGTCCACGATGCATACATCGAATATCCTCTAAATTAACTATTACACCAAAATCGATTCATGCGGTCAGGCTTGAGCTAAGAAGCTGCCTCGTCGCTGCGTTTGCCTGCATCCCACGCAACCCCTCGCACCGGAGCTCCATCGGTACCAACAATACTGATTGGGGCCAAGTTCACCGTAGGCTCAATAAAGTTTCGTAGTTTGTCGAGATTTGTCAAATTTTCGACAATAACACCACCTCCTCCCAAAAATACTTCATGGAACGGATGGCCTCCTACACCCGTTTGGTCCGGATTCGGTGTATCCAAACCCACAACTTGCACCCCGAGCTTCAACATCTCTTTCGCCGCTTGCGGCTCTACATAAGGATGGGCAAAATATTCCAAATCTTTGGTCCAATACTGCGACCAACCCGTGTGCAATAGCACAATCACTCCCGGGTGCATTCGATCCACATACGGTCTGAGATCTTTCTCCCAAGAGATGCACTCGCTGGCCTGCTTGGATGGGAGATGAATGACAAGTGCGGGTCCGTGAAAAGTGTCAAGGGGTATTTGGTCTATGGACTTTCCGCCGTCGATAAAATGGCTGGGGGCATCGACATGTGTGCCCGTGTGAGTGCCCATTGAAATTGTGTGGATGCTAAAAGTGTCTTTGGCGATGGTAGTGAAGGGGTGACAGGTAAAACGAGGCATCGTTCGCCATAGGGAAATATGATTCGGGTCGAGGCTATGGGATAGGTCGACGAGCTCTCTTTTGGGAGGCATAGTTGAGTTAGCTTGAGTGGGAATGCAAATATGTCGGAAGGTCAGCATTTACGTTTTAAACCTGCAGTGCCCACTGATAATCGATAATTTACACTATCTTACAAGCCCTGAGGTAGGCTGCCAGTCGTTGTGTAAACATACACATTACGATTAGGTGAATGTTGCAGACGCACACGCTCAAACCTCGACCAATCACCTAGACTAGTTCTAGTCTTCATAGAACACCTCGGATGCGATGGAGGTTGACGGGGTTTTGAAGTATAGACGTAAGCCGCGGAATCGGTCAGAAAAAAATCATCTTGAAAAGGAAGGGAGGCAGGTATCCATTTGTTTTCCATTTCATCAGATTAAAGTCAACAGAATCCCTACACGTACACACTGAACTTCACGACACCCACGACTTCTCATTTCCACGCAAGTCCCCGTACCGGAGCACCATCACTTCCAACAAGGTTTATTGGAAGAAGGTTCACCATTACTCCTGGCCCTTTAAGTTGCTCGAGATTAGTCAGATTTTCTACGATAAACCCTCCAAGTCCGAGGAATGAACGATGAAATGGGAATTTCCAAGGCGGCTCGAATTGGGATTCATCTGGACTGGCGAAGTCAACTCCAATCACATTCACACCCCGAGCTATGAGCTTTTCTGCAATATCGGTGCTCAGATACGGATGCTCCCAGTATATGTGTCCTGGAGAAGCCCAATGTTTCGACCAGCCAGTATGCAGGAGAAGAATGACTCCTGCTTTGATCTGATCCGCATGCGGACTTTTCTCAATGTCAGCCCATGTGATAACCTCTTTTGCGCCCTTGGAGGTGAGATCCAGGACGATAGCGGGTCCAACAAGTGCAGAAAGCGGGATTTGGTCGATAGTCTTTCCATCCGCGATGAAATGAGATGGGGCATCAACGTGCGTTCCGGTGTGAGACCCGAGGCTGACGGTATGCATGCTGAAGCCATCCTTGGAAACCGTAGCGATCGGGCAACAGCTAAGCTGAGGCAAGTCTGGCGGAATTGACATGCGCTCAGGATCCAGCGGATGAGACAGATCAACGAGGGTTGTGGGTGTAGACATTGAAACGACGGAGAGGGTAGTAATGTGTTGGAATTGAAAAGAAGAGATCTTAACTGGAAACTTGAACTTGGATCTAGAATATATATGAAAAACTTATAGTAATACGAAATCACGATATGGCGCCGCCTCGTCCGTCGGCGCATTTTTAAATTATTTAGGGCATTCGGCCCGAGATAACCGGTAGCCGTGTTAGGAAGTTACCACCCGAGCGCTGTTCGGCAGGGCCCGACGAGAACCCCCAAAACCTTGGTATTTATCAGGCTTTTAACTGTTCAAAACAAAAGGGAAAGTACGAAAAAGTAGAGCAGTTCGGCATCGCCTTCACTTAAATCGCCTCTACTACTAGCGGCAACTGAGCATGGCCGTCACCTCCTACAACCACAGGGCTGACAATACCCGTCATCTGCCAGAATATTTCCTTGTTATGTGGAAGTGAAATCTTGAACTTTTCTACCAGCATCGCAACGACGACCTCTGATCGAGGAGGTGAGTAAAGGTTTCAAACACTTCGATTAATAACGCACTCATCTCCAATTGCGAGAATTTAAATCCACTTGGAACAAACATCAGCGAATTCCGAGTATGCACAGAATAAAGGGACCACGACGTACATGCATGCGTGACTTCCGGCACCAAAGGTCATTCTAAGGTTAAATCAATGAGCTGTCTTATAACAAGGTGTAGTTCAACGTGCTCACAAATGAGAATAGACTCCAGAAATCTTCGAGTTAGAAATGGACTCTGGAAGTGGCGAGAGCCAGCGGTCGGGCTTCCATTCCAAGGCGTCTGAGCCTAGTAGTTATTACAGGTCACCAATCCAGGTATTGAGAAGCTCACCAGGGCCCCACAATTCCGACGATCTATTTGCGTTCAGAGTCTGGGGAGGAAATGAGTACAAAATGAGACAGGAATCAGCGAATACACTTCACAGATACTGTGACCCGAGTAGCCTTCGGAAGGAGGATCTGCGATATTTCACTCCCATCGACCCCGATAACAGGCTTTGAAAGTGGGACGATCACGTCTTGCGTAGTTCTGGTACCGGCACATGATCAGTTTTTCTTTGGGAATGGCAGAAAAAAAAAACCAGGCCCACTGTCGTGCAATAGAAGGTGCGGGGGGATAAAGACGCAAAGTCTCTCTGCAAATAGCATCTAGGTACGGCAAGGCAACCAGGTCATCGTAGTTCAGTCTTGCGCCTTGTCGTTCCTTTCGGGCTTCAAGAATTTCCTGTCGCAGCTTCTGTTGGATCATTGGATTCAAAGCTAGAAGATGAAGAACACGAGATATCCCGCTCTGCCACTCCATAAATCCTTGGCTGTCAGTCACATTGCAACGCACTCACTGATGTAGTCTCCATTGCGGCGAAAATGAAGGTTCTTTTCGAAACAGACAAAAAATGAATTAGACACCCACTCAACTCAGGGGAGCCAGACTCACGACATCTAGATTTCCGTGGAATTTAAAGTCAAAATGGAAGGTAGAAGTAAAGCGGGACAGACGTACCTGTGCTATGATTTCTGATTCTTCCAACCTGTCTTTGCTATCGGCTTTCATATTGTCCCTCACTGGCAGTGGCAGTCGGATTGAGGAACGTTGAGCATCCTGGAAAAAGCGAGCGTGAATACTCACTCAATACACTAAGAAGGTCTTTTCCTTTTCCGATTTGATTGACCACAGCCTCGTCTCCTGCTGCCAGCGCGCGTTTCTTCTCCTCATAAACCTCCACGGATAATGCATACATATAGTTAACCATGTCCCGAACATCGTGCAGAGCTTTCCAAGGAGTGATGTTCATTATAAAAATACGTATGTTGGCAGGTATGCCGAGTTTGAGCATCAAAGGAAGGATATACATCAACGGCATTGCCAACTTAATCATCGACGGCCTATGTATAACGGTCACAGAAGGCCGAGAAATGTAAACTCTTTGAGACTTACCCAAGATTCTTGATATAAATGCTATATTTGTGTTTTGGCTGATCGTCTACCATGCTATCGAAGGAGTATCCAAAGCCGGATTGACCGATGA
The DNA here is from genome assembly GCA_000827265.1 of Collybiopsis luxurians FD-317 M1. Classification (NCBI taxonomy): domain Eukaryota; kingdom Fungi; phylum Basidiomycota; class Agaricomycetes; order Agaricales; family Omphalotaceae; genus Collybiopsis; species Collybiopsis luxurians. Next base: position 261,998 of record KN834794.1, on the reverse strand, counting down.
GTTCAAGTGCTGTGCGAGCCATCCATCCGAGAAGGTCAATCTGCAAGGTGTGGCTGAGATTCCAGTAAATAATCGTGAAGATTCCAGTCCTCGCACCTCAGAAGGTCCATCCTTCACTCTCTGGGATATTGCGGCATCTAACTGGAGAGGCTGTCAGAACTTACATCTATGTGGTTGGGAATCAACGTACTTGGTCAACAACATCGTAAAATACGGGCACTGCACGGGCGTGAATCCTAACGCTAAGTAGTATATTTTAAGACTCACCGAGTGCCCGCATGTGGGCGATTGAAAAGACAGGGTTGAGCATCTTGCGTTGCCTGCGATGATGATCCCCGAGGGTGTTAAGAAGACCCTTTCCGAACACCAGATGTGTAAATCTATGATTTACAGTTAGATATCGGTATCAAAGAGGATGGAAACTGCAAATTAACTTGACGCGAAAGGGCTCGTACAAGGACCCATCCTGAGTGCATGAATACTTCGTCAAACAAACGTGGCAAATAGCAAAACTCCGCCCTACCTTGACCAGAATATGGTGCATAGCTTTAGGGTCAAACGTGTAAAGTTGCTTTTGCTATGAAAATGTTTTATCATCAAGATATTTCAACGATAAAAACAGTGTGTTATATCCACCTGGAGAAAGCCTTTGACTTGTAACGAAGAACCATCTGCAGAGACAAACGTTAGGACTCTACGAACGCGGTTCTCTGAGTCAGGTAAACCTTTACATACAGGTCCCGAGCATTTGGTGAAACTCCCATCCATCTTTCGGGCTGAAGAGTTTCGAATGGTGTCCTAGCAGTTTTAAGCTTCTAAAACACTTCGCTACTAAGGTCCAGGCGCTACTCACCTTTCAGCCAAGAAAGCGACGGAGGTCCTCGAAGTTGGCTCAAAGACGATACACCCTTGTTTCTGCGATTGCGTGACACTGACCAAAGACTTGCCGATAGAGCAACCACCAAGAAGGCTCGAAGCCAGGTAGAGTAGTTGACATTGAGTACATCCACGGAGAATGCCATGTTCGAACTTGATTTGACTTTCCTCAGCGTTCTTCCTGGGCTTTAAGAGCAGTATACGTGGGAAGCTGAAGTTTAACCAGAAATAGCCAGTGTATAGGTATTAGCAAGAGGATATTACGAGCTTGCTTCCATGTATTTGATCAATTGATATCAGAATTTAACCGGAATTTTTGCGAGAGGGCTTCTTGATATTCCAGTACAGGGGTGAATCTTAAGCGCCAGAGAAACTGGATCATGCGAAGATATTCGTGCAGTCTAGAGGAGGAGCTTGTAAGGGTATCACCATCTTGAGGCTGCTCAGCTGGTAAGCAGGGAATCGTTGGGACCTCGATAGCCTTAACTTGAAAGTTAAATCTCAGGCCAGTACGTAACGCTAGACGCCGCTTGCTCCTGTTTGACGGGACAATTAGCGCTCGTGAAGGGCGGGATACACTCTTCAGAAACCGCGGTCACGACGTATCGTTCCTTCCTTCTACTCGAGGTTTTTATGTATGATTTAGAAAAATTAACGATATTCCAATTATACTACGGTAAGAGCGCAAGCATTAAGGTCCAAGCAAGGTATTGTACATTAGATATAATAGTCCAAAACGACCTCATGTATCACCCTCTCCAGCTCCCTTTGTGTATCATCCATCAGCATATCCATCATTTCTACTTTAGCCATCGAAGGTATCATCCAATCGCACTTAACTTTCCCTCCACCTCCTTCCCTCATGATCCAACGAAGCTTCGGTGCTATCTCGCCTTCAACTCGGTCGTCCTCGATGTACTCGGCGTCGAGATTCAAACAATCGACATATCTGGCGCAAGCCCAACACGCAAGTTTGCTCATCCCAATGGCGCTATACGCCACGTTAATCCCGCAATGCTCGAGGTATTGTATGAGCTGAAGTTCGGGGTGGCATCGCACGGACGCAGTCCCGCCCGGAGTCCAAGCCTCCGCAACCATCTCGGAGTGGAGAATCTCGTATCTAAGCTCGTTATCGAGGTGTGCCAATATAGAACGTGCGTGGGCGCTGGCTTCAGTTGAGTTGGAACTAGTGGAATAACCGCTCGCGTTGCTCGTATCGCGAGAATGACGGGGGGAAGAAGACGGGGAATGTGAGTTGTCAAAAGAGACATTGAAGAGTCCGGGAAGATGATCAACTGGTGGTTCTGAAGGCCAAGAAAACGATTTGGTCGGAATGGCAGGCACTTTAGAAGCATCAAAGTAAGTGGCCAACTCGACACGGATACTACCATCTCTTCCGTTCGCAAAATTCTTCACACCGTCTTGCCCAAGAACTTGGCGTAGATAGGGAACTCCGAGAAAGGCGAACTTCGCTGCCCCTGATTTGTAGGAAGCGATGTAAGACAACCGACGAAAGATCTTGTGAAGAAAAAGACCTAAATTACGATTGAAGTGAGGATAAGGAGGAGCAACAATGACAAAACCACATACGATCTTCTACCCTAAGCGATGAGCGGAAAGATTCGTGATTGTGCAGATCGTTGAAAAAGGTAGAGTTGATGAGGAGATTGCAAGCGACGACGATAGATGAAAGGTATGAGAAACGCTTCTGCTCGTTCATGTCCTTACACCGCGCACCGGCGTTGCACTGTTCTACGATCGTAATAAATGACTGGACCATGTACTCGGTCGTGCGAGCCGTTGTACCCGCATAATTCGTTGCCACCTTCACGAAACCTCGAGATTGTTCCCCTCCTGGGCGAAATAGCATCCATGCGGTAACGAGAGAAGTAAAATGATGCGCTGTATCATCTGGGCCACCGTCTGTTATTCCAATACGAGAGACCTTGTGTAGAATTCGGGGATACGCCATGTTCACAACCATTTGGAAAATTGGCGCGATAACAGACGAAGAGTTGGTGTTTTCGTCAAAATTAAGTACTGTGCGCAACATGGCGAGGAACACCTTGGAGGTTTGTATGGCTGATTTAACGTCGTCATGACAGAGATGCAAAGTCACTATTCCAGGACGCGTAGAGACTGCCACGGTCACAGCATCTGAGGGGTTGAGGGCATAGCACTGAGCGATCCAATCGAGGACGTCGAGGACGACTTGTTCAGTTAACGACTGGGTGTCTTGTTGAACCGGAATGGGGTAGCCAAGGGTGTTCTGTAAATGTTCTAAAACTCGTAATCGAACAAGAAGATCAAGCTGCTGGGCCGCTGAGTTATCTGAAGCCCCAGTAAATTCTTCAGGGCTGCAATTCTGGCTAGTCTCAGGTGGAGGACATGGCATTGCAGTGTTGAGAGAGACGGTCGCAGCAACATAGGAGACGATGACAATTTAGGAGCCGGCACGCAGCTGGCACGTGGAATGTTGTGGCAAAAAAGATCCGAATGGATGTTTTATCAAATTAAGTAATGCACAAATGTCGGTGGCGATATAATCTACGCGTACTCAGCCGTCAAGGAAAGCTGCAGCAGCGCGTAAATTCCGCGAAATACTCCCAAGAAATCGCTTTGACATTACCTAATGTGGCTTGTGATTTCCCCATATTTTTTCCCTGCAGGTTCCCGTGATAGCTGTTCTTGCTTTCATTCCATCATCATCATGCCTCCCGGTGTCGCTGTCATTGGATCAGGCGTGACAGGTCTGTCGGTGGCGCTCGCTTTATCAAGAATTTACAATGTTACTGTCGTTGCTCGAGATTTGGTAGGTGATAATGAGTCGCACGGATGGGCTTCACCATGGTAATTCATTCCAGTTTTTGATTCTTTCATTCCCTAAGAATATATTATATTAGGGCAGGTGCATTCTGGCGAGTTGGTCAAATTTTCATTTTAGCAGTCCTCGCAATGAACGTTCGATCCCCAGCCTCATTTAACTTCATCCAATGAAGACATCGAGATACAGAAAGCATCCTTCAGGTATATGTGGAAACTAGCCGAATCGGATCCAGACTGCGGCGTAAGGGTACGCTTCACAGCTCTGTCCTTCATTAATACGTAGTATGCCATCCTTCAGCCCTTCTGTCCAGCGCATTATCAGCATCGATTATTTCGATCAAGACACAGACGAGGATCAAGTCTGGTACAAAGACTTCATTCCTGGCGTACGTTGCCTTCCATCGACACCAGCGGTTATGGTACTCATCCCTCCATCTCCAGTGCAAACAAATCCCCACTTCCGATCTTCCAAAAGACGTCACTCTCGGCTATGAATATCAAACAGTCGTAATCGTCCCTTTAATCTATCTCCAATGGCTCAAAGACCGTCTAACCGCCTCTGGGGTGACATTCATCCGGAAAGAACTCGGCCACATCTCTCAAATACGCGATATCGTTCCCAACATCAATGTGGTGGTAAACGCTACCGGTGTCGGTGCCAAATACCTCGGAGGAGTAGAAGATGAAATGGTCGAAGAAGCAAGAGGACAGACGATACAGGTTCGCACGAAGGAAACGACAGTGATATGTCGAAGGTTTGCAATATCCGTTTCATTCCCTCTGAAGATGCTTATGAGTATTGTTTTTTTTTCATTTATTTATTCCATATCGTAGTGGAAACGTCTACGCATACTCTATCCCTCGACTAGACGGTACAGCCATCATCGGCGGGATAAGCCAACCAGGAAACACCTCAACCGAGCTCGATCCATCACTCAGAGCTGACATCCTCCGTCGGGCACGCCTTATAACCGCACCTGGTACATACCCCGACAAAGTTGAAGATCTCGATATTGTCGATGAATTTGTAGGCATACGGCCGGGACGCAAGGGCGGGGTACGAGTGGAAAAACAAGTGTTGGCAATTAATACCGACTCTGTGAGGGAGACGGGGCGGGGCGCGGGAAAGATGAATATAGTGCATGCATACGGCGTAGGAGGAACAGGGTACAAGTACTCTGCGGGATTGGCTAAAAGGGTCGCGGAACTGGTAGACGAGTTCATTTATGGGGAAGATGTACCGCTATAAGATGGATCTGATCTTCTGTATGCTTTCCTCGTAGTCGATGTGTTGGTAAGTATGCAACTTCATTACAATTTTACTGGCCGCACTAATATCACTGGTCCAGACGCCAACCATTCCAAAAAAAATGGTGGAATGATAACATCGATCCACTTGTACTTATATTAACGCACCACGTTGACCCGTAACTCAAACACCGATGTGAAAGCAAATGTAGAGTGAGTACAATGACAGCTTGAAGGGGTATAACCACGACGACAATGACACAAGACGAAGATGGGACGTCAACAAAACATACAGTATGTAGCATACTTGCTTAACGTGTGTCCGATGATGTACGCCCGATGGGAGATGAAAATACACCCTTGGTAAGTACATAGGTACATACCGCATGGGCACATGGGAAAGCAGAGACTAGAATCGAAACTACATATGTACTCCGACTCTAAACGGCGCGCGTAGCATATGCACATATGTATAACGAACGATCAAAGAAAAGTAAAATAAGAAACCATAGACCCAAGACCTAAAACCAGCCCTCGAAGAATGAATTGCATCTGATCCGGTGAAACCGCGAATACGTCACCGTAGAGGTTTCGTAGAGGTGGGGGTGATGATGCATGTACGAAGGTCAAATGAGAAAAAAAAAAGAAAAGAAAAATAGGTGGGTACTGGGCCGGAATGCAATCGATTGCACGAAGGTCAAATGAGAAAGAAAAAATAAAAATAAAAATAAAAATAGGTAGGTACTGGGCCGGAATACAATCGATTGCACACTAATGTTCAATGAAAAACAAAGAAAAAGAGGGTACGGTATGAACCGGTCCAAACGCTCATTCCGTTTTCTTTCTTCTTTTTGATCCTCTCCTACCATCTTCCTCCCCTACTGTTCTTCATTCCATCTGAAGACCCATGACAACATCCTCGACCTCAACCACGTCACCCCAAGATTAGCGAGTAACAAAAGAAAAAAAAACCTGGGCCAACTTGAACCAACCTCACCATGGCCAGCCCTCATTGTCATTGTCAGTAATACAAAACACTTACATCAACCTTCAACCCTATTGGCAACCTTGCCATCACCACCACCACATCCTTCGAGCTCACCCGGAAAATCAACGAATAATCAACCAGAGATACACACATAAAAATCGAAAAAAAAGCACAAACCCAATGACAATCGCTCGCTCGTACGCACACACAGGTTCCTCATTCAATACCTATTGTATTATCATATCCACGACTCAGACTTCATGACCCCCAGCCTCCAGCATGGGTGGGCCCACAATCACAAATCACAAATCACAAATCACAATCTGAACGACTAGGACCAACAAACAAACAAACCACCTTGCATTCCATCCACTCTAACGAAAAAGAACAGGGGAAAACGAGGAAGAAGAATTTCACATTAAGAGAACGAGAGAAGACAGAAACATAAAAAAAAAACAAACTAACATAACAACCTCAACAAAAACACAAACAGAAACAGAAACCGAGTCCACTCGTACCTCGCCGTATCGAACCGCACCGCACCGCGTCGCCATCGCGTCGTATGTATCGTACGTGTCGATCGTCCGTCGTACATCATACATTGTACATCATAACAATCGTAGATCATATCTCCAATCTCGTAGTAAGCCATACGTATAACAAGCGAAGCATGAAGCATGAAAACATGGGTTGTTCAATGATGCATGAATTTCGAGTCGAGTCCCCTCCCTACTACTACTGTATGGAAATATAAAAAGAAAAAAAAAACACAACGCACAGAAAATTAACAAAAAGAAAAAAAAAAATACAAAGAAGAATCCCCAGTCGACGCGCAAAACGTAAAACGCACACACACACGCAACACGCTCACACACTGATAAGTGATAACGTTAATATATAATATCTGCAGCAACAACAAAAAAAAGAGACCAACAAACGTACATGCACGCGCTCGCTCGATCGATCGACTGTGTTATAAAAAGAAAAAAAAGTAGAAAGTAAAAAAAAAACGGAAGCGAGTAGGTGAGGTTGACGGTGACGTGGTGCTACTTGGGAATGGAGTGAATTGAATTGAATTGAATTGGAAAACGATGAAGGAAAGAATGGAATGTAGAGAAACACCGGAGACGATATAGAAAAAAAAAGATACTATAAACCTAAACCCGAATAGGGGGAAGGGCGGAGGAGAGAGGGAAGGGGGGAGGGGACAGCGAGCGTAAGAGGGAGGGAGTGAGAGAGTGGAAGGAACTTTGACGACGAGAGGCCGAGGAGAAGGGTAGCGTAGATTGAGGACAGTAAGATGTGTGTGTAACGGTAGAGGGAGAGAGAGTAACAGATGATCGTCCTTGACGTGCATGCACGCGCGCGCCCCACACCCCACCACCACTCGAACGCGAAACGACAATCGGCCAAAGGAAGAGCGAGCCCGCTCCCGCTGGTGCGAGTCGTCGAGTCGTCGAGCGGGCGGGATGAATCCGCCTATACACCCCCATTAAAAAATCCTTTCAACCCATCTTGCTGTCCTTCTTCTTCTGTTTGCGCGGCGGCGTCACCGGTCTTCCCATGTTCATCCCACCGTAGGGATATTTTGCCTTCTTTTCCGCAGGTTTAAGAATCTATTTCAACGAAAGAGGGATACATGAGCACAACCAGCCAGAGATAACACCCCCAAAGCAGCAACGCACCTGGAACGAACACAATAACGTTTCATCGACGCTCATCATAGCGCCCGCATTATCAAACTCGCCGCAGTAATTCGGTGCAGAAAAGAGCGTCACCAGATGTCGTTTGGCGAAAAATTCATATCCGTCTTCGACAACCTGTACCGACGATAAAAAAAGAACAACGGCGAACACGCCCCTTCGCTTAATTTACGGCGACATGATGTCAACACTAACAACACGCACCTGATGAGCTCGGCAAATCAAATCCATATCATGCTTCTGGAGGAAACGTGAAACGACGTCTGGCCCGAACGTAAACGATACACCTCGGTCGTTCTCAGACCAACCCGTAATGTCCTTATCGGGATCTGACCATAAGAGGTCGCAGAGGAGCCCTGGAAACGAGGAGCGAATCAACATTTGCTGAAAACACCGAACATGAGCACAGGGCTGACGTACCGGTATCCGGAACATCTGTAGGCCGCATCACTCTCCGTATTTGTTCCATCGACTGCAGGTCGGGACTGAGGCCACCGTGCATGGTGAAAATCTTTTCATCGATGATGGCTGCAATCGGAAGACAGTTGAAGCAATCCGTAAATGTCTTCCATAGCTTGATGTTGTATCGACGTTTACCTGCGAGATTAGGAGTTCGTGAGCGGGAGAGAAAAAGGGCAAAAGAAGACTAAAGCCGCTGACATTCGTCATAAAACCCGTAAATCCGGTTAATACTCGCACACTCGTGGTTCCCCCGTAGGATAAAAAAGTTTTCTGGGTATTTAATCTTGTAGGCGAGAAGGAGACAGATTGTCTCGAGCGATTGTTTCCCTCGGTCTACGTAGTCGCCCAGGAAGAGATAGTTGGCTTCTGGAGGGAACCCGCCGTACTCGAACAGACGTAAAAGGTCGTAATATTGCCCATGGATATCACCTAGTAAAAGAAAAAAAAGAACGAGTCAGAATCCCCGCGAAAAAAATACCAAATTTGAGGAAAACGTACCACAAATCTTTATGGGAGCTTCCAACTCCAACAGAATCGGCTGGTTGATGAAAATTTCCCTAGCCTTCGTACACAGATACTTGATTTCGTATTCTTGTAGCTGTACAGGTTTTCCAGGTCGATTTCCTCGCACTGAAAAGAAGAAAAAAGAAAAAAAACCGGTCAACAAATTTAACCGACATGACCACAGCAGCCAGCTCACCTTCCAAAAGTCGGTCAATGACCGAGTCCAAATCGATCTCCGTCGCTGAGTCCGCCATATCTCTTCTCTATGAAATCAAGTCCTTCTCTTTGACTGCTCGCCGGTTGGAATCGGGGAAGGGAAGAAAAAAGTTTTTTTTTTTTTTGTGCGGTGGGAAGGGGACCTGGGGGGTCGTTGATGAGGTTGAAGGCCTCGAGAGCGTGAGTGGGAGTGGATAAAGGGGTTTGTACGATGTTGAGAACGACGAGCTCGACGTTGAGGAGACGAGCTGTAGAGGACGGAGAGTACAAAGTAAAAGAGGTTTAATAATCGATTGGAGGCAGTGAAAGATGTTTCCGTTGTTGCCCAAAATCGGACGGACTTGGGCCGTATCGTGGGAACATGGTCTTCCGGTACCCCCGATGCCTGCCTGTCCGCAGTGTGGCTTTCATTATTGACTACAATAACCTACAATTTTTACAGTAATGCTATAAAGAAAAGAAAAAAGATACAGAGAAACATGTGGGTTCGTTAGTAGGCAGCAAACTTTAGTACGGATATATGCTAAAAAAAAGGAGATAGATACCAAGGAAACATGAAATACAGTAAAGATAACACAAAGTCAGTGGTAAAAGCAGTCCGCAGCCCGAGGTTAAACAGCTGAAGCAGCAACTGTCCTCGCACCGCCGCTATTTTGATCAGTCGTATTCGTCCGGCGCGGTCTCCGACGCCGACGTCTAATTCACGTCACACCGAGTCAGTCATGGGCGCTGTCGCAACAATCGCAACAAAACACTTACCGGGGAAACAACGGACCTCTCGGCATAGGCCGTTCATCCAAATCCAAAGCTATATTCGCTGCAGCATGTAAGCCCTATAACAAAAATCAAATCAGTATCGGCCCTCTTACGATCCACAACCTTGCTCATTCACTCACCTCAATCCAATCAACCACATCCGGCACATCCCTCGCCTGCAACAAAAACTGCTCTCCCTCCAACCTCACCCTAATCACATTCTTCCTCTTCAAATAATCATTCCCCAACCCACTCTCCGCATGCTGCAGCGTATACATCCGCATCAAATCACTTTTGGCCGGAGGCGGACAGGTCACTCCTTTCGGAAATAGGGGCTTGGACGATCCGGTCGCCGCTAGAGGACTGGTAGGCGTCTGCATCGGATGAGGAGTCGTAGGCGAAGGCGCAGAAGAATTCGGTCCAGAAATCGACGCAGTCGAAACCGAAGAAGAAACCAACGACGCATCAGACGTCGCAGACGCAGACGAAGGTATCTCCACCGACAAACTCGATCCCGAACCCGAATTCATCATCTCCGCACCCCCACTACTACCACTGTTCTCATTCGACAAACTCGGCCTCGAACTCGACCTCGAAAGGTTAAACGACGACCTGCCAGGTGAAAGCGATCCCGCATGACTCGACCTCGGCACATTCAAAAACTCACTCTGCGCCCTCTTGTGCGATTTCGAAGCACTCGAAGCAGCTGCAGAAGGTTTAAGGAACGTCGCCAATCTCGACCTCGTAGGCTGCGGTCCCCCCTCTTCATCTCTCGTCCTGGACCTAGAACCCGATCTTGACCCAGTCCCGACAGCCGAACCCAACCTCGAACTCGACCTCATCTCAGGCTCCGGTGGAGGCAACGCAATCTCCGTATGCGTCATCATCCCTCCACCCCCACCACCCACCCGCCCCCCCATCTCACCCGCAAGCTTCTCATTCCTCAACCTCTCCTGCTCCCTCCTCTTCTCCTCCGCAAGCAAACCCACACCCCCCCTCCCATCCCCACCCACCCCCGCATTCACAAACGCCACTCCCCCACCCCCAGCCCCACCAGCCCCACCTCCACCCCCTCCCGCCGCGGCCGCGGCCGCCACACCCACCGTCGTAACCCCACCACCCGCACCACCCGCATTCGCACCCCCGACCCAACAGCAACAACTCCCATCCCCACACTCATATCCCCAACCCCCACCTTCCTCTCCCACCAATCCACCACCCTCTTCGTTCCATCATACTCCGGCGCACACCTATACACCCTAAACACAGTCCCCTCCAACTCACACACCACCTTCCTCCACTTGCGATCCTTCGCCTGCACACCGAGCTCCACAAACTCGCGCTTCAACGGCATAATCGCACGGAGATGGATCGCATTCGTATACGGAGGGAGAGGCTCCGTACCAGGTGGAGGGTCGAGAGGGTCCGTCCCCGTCCCAAATCCCAACCCCAACCCTCGCAGCACTCCTAAGGATCCTGCCACAGGCGGAGGGTCGTAGAGCGACTCAGCAGAAAACACCGGAGGGAGAGGATCAGCAGTAAACGGCTGTTTACGGGAATACTCCACTAGAAAACTTGGATAGGGGGGTGGCGGTGAACCCACGTTGATGATCGTAGGCATCGACCGACGACGGATGAGAGAGCCGGAGGAGAGTGGTCGTGAGCCGGTACCAGTGCCGATATGAACGTTCCCGCTAGAAGCCGGCGCGAGCGACGACGACACCACAGGTCTCGGCGCAGGAAGCAGCATCCGCGCAAGACGCTGCTCCTCCGAAACATGAGGTTGCGCGGAACCCACAGAACCCACACGAGGCTCTTCCACTATCCCCAACGAAGAGGAAACAGCAGACTCCTTCCGGGTACCAGGTCCAAAACCTCCGAGCTCCACCTTCGGCCCTACTTTACCAACAAACGAAGGCAAAGAAGAAGAACCAAACAATCCATCCCCATCCTCATCTTCTTGTCCGTCCCAATCGGTCCCAGCAGTCGTTTTCGCAATAGTAGTCGCAATAGAAGTCGCCTCGCCCGGCGTCCTCGAATTCGTCGAAGTGGCAATCGTCGCAGTCGCCAGATTCTCCTCCCCACCACCCCTCCCCCCTTCCCTCCTTTTAATCCCCCCAAGAACGTTGTCCAATACACCATCCCTCATCACACTCTGACTCTGATTCATTAAACCCTCACCTCCCGGAGTGTACGATATCAACGTGTCTTCAGCCCCAGCACCATCCTCATCCCCATCCATCCTCTTGGCCCTATTCGTATCCGGGCCTATAACCGAACGAGCATCATCAAAACCATGCGCACCAGCACCACGAGTCGTCAACGTACTCTGAACCTAATTCCAAAAATGCAAATGAGTAAGTGAGTAAGTGAACACAATCCAAAAATAAACCAAGATATAAACACAAAAACACTGACCTCCTTATCCCTCCCCATCGCCATCTCAATCTCCATCTCCTCATCAACCTCATCAACACCCAACCCAGCCAACCCACTCGAAAAATCAACCATACTCCTCGATGCATGCTTATACATCCCCGGTCTCCCAGGAATCGGAATCGGCGGTGTACGAGGAGTAAGCAGCTCGATTCGCGGTGGAGGGAGAATCCCGCCGCCAGCAGTAGTAGCCTTCGGTTTCCCGTTCTTCAACACTGACGTCGACGCATCACTCAAACCAGTCGTAGGATCCGGCGGAGGAAGCGGGTGCAAGTGCGGCGTACCCATAGGCGTCTTATACACCGACGACCCCGATGACATAGACGAAGGCGTCGAGTGACCTCCATACCCAGATCCACCAACTGCCGGCACAGCCGCTGAACCATAATGCCTCCCAGAAAAGTAATCACTTGTACTCCTCCCACCATAACCACCACCACCACCACCACCGCTCCTCGGCGTCCGCCCCCCATACGCAGAAGCAGCAGCAGCAGCGGAAGGACCCACAGTAGCAGTAGGTGTCTTCTCACTATCCCTCTCCCTTTCCCTCCCCTTCCCTTTCCCAACACTCACACCCAAAGGCGACCCAGACCTCGCATTCGGATTCGGACTAGGATTCGGATCAACATTCAAAAACGACAAATCAATCCTCGACACATCGACACTCGGTAATCCCAATCCAGGTCCAGCCTGTCCCAGAGACAGAGTCGGCGTCTGAGTCTGCCTCTGAGTCTGGGTAAATGCCGGCGTCCGTATCTGGGTTTGAGGCGACGCAGATATAGAACCAGAAACATAGGAAGAGATAGAAGTAAGCGGTGGCGGCGGAAGCGGTATCACACCCCCATCTCCCTCTCCTTCCGTACCCGTCCCCTCCTCCCCCTCCTCCCCATCGTCTTCCTCCCCCTCCCGTCCCTCAAGCTCTGTCCCCTCCCCCTCCCCATCACTCCCACTCCCACTCCCACTATCCTCACTACTCTCCCCATCAGACTCCCCCGCCCCATCCCCATCCGGCTCCCCACCCCCATCCATAGGCAACGCAGGCATCGCCCTCAACTTCCTACGATCCCGATCCCGATTCCGCGCTCGGGTCGAAGTCGACGTCGACGTGGAAGCAGAGTTTGACGTGGAGGGTGAAGTCGAGGGCCGAGTTCCGTTCCCAATCCCGTTCGCATTCCCGCTCCCGACCAGCCCTACACCACCAGGCATACCAAAAGTAGAACTAAACCTCCTCATACCCATCCCTATTCCCCCCGCAGCACTAGAACCAGCACCAGCACCAGCACTAGCACCAGCACCAGCACGAGTCCCCGAAATCGGACTCGAACTCGAACTCGGACTCACACTTGAACCCAAACCCACACCCAGACTCGGAATCGTACCCGAAACAGTCGAAGACCTCCTCTTCCTTCTCCTACTCGCATTCACATCCACATCCACAGCACCAGCTCCACCCCCAATGCCAGTCCCCATCGTCGTCGTAGGAGGCAACCTCAAAATCGGATACGCAGGCTGCCTAATAATAATCGACGGACTCAACCTAGCAACGACCGTACTCTCGTTATCAGAAGCGATCAAGCTAAACCTATTTCCGTTCCCCGGAAGAGGAGTGGTTAGACGGGGACGGCGAGATGATGGGATTGGGGATGAAGTCGAGGACGATGTCGGTGGGGACGATGTCGGCGAGGATGATAAGAGTGGGGATGAGGATGATTTTGGCGCTAGTGATAATACTGGTGCTGAGGATGAGGTGGGGATGGGTATGGGTATTGATGTTGGTGAGGGTATCGGTGTGCGTACGTTTATGTGTGAAGGCGCGGGAGATGACGTCGTCGGTGATGAAGAAGGAGAGGGTAATATATTTGCGGTCGTCGTTGTCGTCGTCGTCGTCGTCGTCGTAGTGGACGTAGAAAGGTAATGGCGGGTAGATTGTAATGAAGGGTTTAATTTTGATGCTGATGATGCCGAAAACTCGGAGGAAGAGGAGGAAGGGTGTACCATGGTCATAGTCGAAGAGGTAGAAGTAGGCGAAGACGAACGTGCCACTGGAGATGGAGAAGCAGGCGTAACGGTAGACGTAGTCGCAGTCGTCGTGAGAATAGAATGGGACGCATTATGACCATGAGACGGCGTAGCGGTATAGCGTGGGTTCGAGTTCGGATTCAGTAAGGACGGTGAACTGGGTACTGGGGGTAGTTTATCCTTTTGTAAAATTACACTCTGGGGTGTAACTGTAACAGTAGAAGATGTAGAAACAGTTGAAACCGTCGAACCAGCCGTTGTAGGCCTATCGTTCTTCTTCTTCGCCGTCGCCGTCTGAACCTGTAATCTCTCCACTGGAACATGCTGATTCTGCGTCTTCTTCTGCCCATCTACCCCCACGGCGCCGCCCGAGCGAATATCCATCACCTTTGCAGGCGAACTCTGACGCAAACTCTGCGTGACCGAGCTACCTGTACTCCCACTCCCACTCCCATCGTCCCCCCGTCCATTCCGATCCCGCTCCGTCAGCCAACTCGCAAGCATCGGCTGAGACATGTAAGGTTTCTGAGTCGCATGTCGCGGTACATCCATCGACCTAGTTTCCCTCGCCGACGTAGGGGTATCCATACCCATTTCCATATCCACATCCATATCCAGAGTCAAGTAAGGACTTTTTCCCATCGTCCTATGTGTCCTATCCTCCATTCGATTATGGCTATTAGAGTTAGAGTTACCACCTCGTAATTTCCAACTCGAAACTTTGATTTTATTAATAAATTTGCTGGCTTTCGTCTGTACATCACCGTCAACAACATTCAGCTGTACGATAGAATAAAGAAGATACAGCTTACCGAAAAACTAGACCCCCGAATCTGCATAGCAGATTGCGCTCGAGGCGGGTAAGGCTCCTGGACCTCCATAACTAACCTTCAACTGTATCAACTATATCCCGGACAATAACAATCGTAAATCACGTTCAACGTTCCCACTTGATTGGGGACGTCAGTCGTATGAGTATCGTGCACAAGCCCTTTCAGCGGCCTTTGTGTTTTGTATCGTCGTCCTCGTCGCCGACGACGACGAGCTCGGAAGTTTGATGGAGAAGGTTATGAAAGATCTCGGAGTTTTGACTATGATGGTACGATGTAGAAGAAACAAATGATCGTGAATTCAAAAGAAGAAAAAAAGAGGCGCGCCAAGTGTGACTCGATGGTGTCATCAATGATGACATATATCCCGTCCCACCCGTTCCCAAAAATAGATACCCCCCAGCAGCGCCACAGTGTGGCTTCCTTCCCTCTTTTAGTTAAAAACCGCCCGTAAGGTCCTCCAGTGGCTTCATAGTGACCTCAAGGTCTACAACGCAAATTACACGCAGCTTGATTGGCTTTCTAACAACACACGACTCCACCAGCCGTAAAAACACCAAAACGGCGTGGCCGGACGCAAATAAGTACTTGACATAAGCTTACGGGTTTTGAATTTACCCATAATCATGAATCGCCCTCCAGACTTGTGTCATTTGACTGATCGTTGTCAGATCAATAACCCAGTCCTACCGCGCTAGTTAAAACAAGTACAACATACGTATCTGATGATATATCGGAAATGAGACCGGAAACATTAACGTTAACGGAGAAAACAAACATGCGGAGCTAGCTAGACCCGATGAATGCATAGACTACTTATCAACTTAATTCAGTCTTATCTTGCAGCAGCAGCACCACGATGCATTCGAAGAATCAATATCGGTGAAAACGATTCAACGGCATTTCTAAACGTCTTATCACCCCTACCCACTTGATCACAGTATCCGGTATCCATTTATTTTAAGCAGGAAAGAAGCCTCTCGAGTCTTCCGAGGACATTTTCTGAATTTTAGAGGACACAGTGGCAGACTTCAGAGGTCAGTATCCATATCTGTCCAGTATATCATTCTCGTGACAGACTACGTGCACGTATGACTTGTCTCGCTTCTAATAAAGACGGATGCGAAGGAACAACGTAAATAACCAAAAATCAACATGATACCATATAACATTGACGAAGATGCTGTTTACTCACAGCAAACAGGAAGTATTAGTTGAACAGGACTCCGAGTTATAGCCCGTAAGAAGGAACAGCGTGCTTGACTTGGCACGATTGAAATTATCATAATCAAGCCTACACATATGCATTGAGATCACCATATCCCTACACTTGTCCTGACTCCTAATGTGGCTAAAGCCTAAGCCGTGGAAACATCATACTCAGTGCTAATTACCTGTCAAAGGTACCTCGTATATACATGTAGAGTTGTATGTACAGCCAGTACCGTACCCAAAATCATCTGTTTATTCTTGCACAAAATCCCAACTGCCGCCCCTATATTGAATGTCTTTGCCGACACGCAAGAAAGAGGAATGAGTCCACCAAGAAGAATGATACATACAAGTCTGAGATTTTATGTGGTCCCTGATAATCTTCATCTCATTTTTTACTCCATTCTATCAAACAGAAATTGTTCTGCCGCCGAGATCAGTCTTATGAACTATCACAAATCCTAACACACTTATTCCCAAAACTTGCAACCAACTTGCAACATGAACTTAGGTGAGTCAAGAATTGTGATAAGTATAAATAGTTATCGCAATTCTTGATGCACCTAACTTCAAGGTCCAAGGTCCAAGGTCCAAGGATAACAGAAACTGAGTGTGAGAGCAATAAGTCCGAAAGCAATATGAAACAATGTTCTTAAGTCGGGGACTTTTGCTACAGGCTCTCCGCTACTTATATACATGTTGAATTGTATTCTAACCTCGGTAAATCATCAGTCAGCAGCCATGTGATTCATCCATCAGCAACTATATTTTCCATCAGTCAGCAACTGTATACTTCTACATAAGGCAAATCTTTGATCAACTGAACATGATACGATCAGATGGTTAGATGAAAAGATTAGATGAAGGACAATGGTGACAGAATTAGTAATGTGCCAGCTGGGCCCGGCTCAAAAGCCTCCAAAATTCTCAGCCGTCCCCACAGACGGACCCAGCTCAAGTCCTGGTCTCAGCCGAACATATAGTTTTATACAGTGTCAGTGAATTGAATGAAAAATTTTAAATTATACCTAAGATACGCTAATTGCAAAAGCATACCCTATCATGTGCCGTCATTCTTTGGCGGGGAATTCTTGCATGACAGTGAATCTC
The DNA here is from genome assembly GCA_000827265.1 of Collybiopsis luxurians FD-317 M1. NCBI lineage: Eukaryota > Fungi > Basidiomycota > Agaricomycetes > Agaricales > Omphalotaceae > Collybiopsis > Collybiopsis luxurians. The sequence goes on along the minus strand of KN834794.1, from coordinate 244,812 downwards.
ACTTGAGCAAGGAACAATACTTGAGATTTGCCACAGCAAGGTTATAATAGATTTAAATATGTCTCCATGGACACACCGAACATGATATTTATTGAAAAAATGGGAGATCCTTTGTCGATTTAAATATTTTGTCTGAAAATTTCATTTTGCCATAGGATATCTCAGTTTTTCATGGGTATCCATGTTATTGGTGTCTGCGGATCTCTATTTACATATACTTTAACCTTACTGTGGCAAACCTCAGGAATTTTTCCTTGTTCAAGTGACATTTGTAGTACAAGATCTCCCTGCCAAAATTAATGGCACATGACATGGTCCGAATCTGCAATTAGCGTATCTTACTATTCAATAACTATTGCGGTCAGTAAGTTTTCTTGCATAGATACAAAACTTATGGGCATGGAAGCTTGATTATTAAAGTGAAAATACAATCAATTACTTATGTCAGAGTCAATGCTCTGCTCTGGCTCCCTGGATTCACAGATTAGGTAGAAAAAGAGGGCACAGTGTAAATGAATTGAGTCATAAAATGTATGATCAGTATTCCATCATCTTCAGACAAGTTTCAGATAATACAAGTTGTTTTTGTTGGTGTTTTGACACACTGGCAAGCCCCAGCCCAAGGTCCCGGCTGCCGGCTTACCAAATTCTGAGCCGGACCCTGATCCCTCCTTGAGCCTGTATGGGGCTGGGACCTAGCTTACCCGGCTTGACAGCTCTGCCAGGCCGAATAGTAATGTAATGTACTGTCAGAGATTCTTGCAGGAAGTCTGTGATACGAACCTGCCAAATTTAACAAAGAAAAGTTGAGGAGATATTGACCAGAAATGATACCATTATCATTACCAGTCCAGAACAAAATGGAGAAAACTTGTCCTTATCATCAGTTTTTCATGGGTGTTTATGCTGTATCAGTCCCATTTTAGTAACCAAATTGTTCCTAGATGGTCGATAATGCTTATTTCTCAATTCTTCGATTTCATCAAAAAAAATCTCATTCCTGTCAGTCAACATCTATCTTTGGATCTTTACTTTGTACTTGTATCCATGGGCACTCTGCACAATTTTCATTCTTCCAAACTCATGTCTGCCATGCGCACAGTGCAATGGCCCACTTTCACATATTTTGGTGAATTTCATTGCTTGAGTGCTTCAAGAGGGTATCCAAAGACAGATTGCAAGGTCTATATTGAGAAAGACTACATGTGAAGGAAGAAAACTAAGGAGTGAGTAATCATGTGAAGGTATTTATATGTTTGGAGGAGTGTGTATGTAGCATACTGTAATGGTATATGAATCATGGAAGTGTAGGCCCTACAATGATACTCTATCGGCCATTGTGAGCAGAAAATTTCTGAAAAGTACAAAAAAAAAAATTGAAATAGTAGGAACATGTTAAAAATTCAAATTCAACTTTTCTCTGGTGCAAGAAGAGCCGGGATATCCTTGGTAGTCCTGGATGTATGCTTGAATAATTACATTTAGTATAGAAGAAGCTGTCAGCCATAATATGGATGGAGAAGTATAAAGTGCATAACTCACCTTAAAGAGAACAGTCTTGACTTTAGTAAATTGGTCCCTTACTTGCCTAAGCCATGGTGATAGTGGGGATGGTTGCATGGATGCATTATCTCCATGATTGATATCCAGGGCTGGACAGTCAATGAAAGAATCAGAGCCTGTGAAACACCTAGCCCAATGGGGACCATGGGTGAATTGACTCATGTCCAATGAAGTACGGTCAGTGACAGAGATTACCAGCTGCAGAGGAGGAAGAGGGAGTGTCATTCGGTACTCAGGGGGTATCCAGAGGAGGAGAGATCCATCAGAACCACTAATCCAGCCATTGTTTTGAAGAGAAACATCTCGGAAAGGTTGGAAAGAGTGAAAGTGAGCATGATTAGAATGAGGACAGAATGATAGAGAATAGGCAAGATTAGACTCCGAGTGTTCATTCAGGATGGATTGGGTACTCTGGTTAGAATTTCCATTATGTAATTTACCATCATGGGAAATAGGTGCTGCAATTTGGGGCTGAGAGAATATCTGTTGCTGGGGTTTTGCAATGGTTCTTTGAGTCCCTGCATCTGATAGTATTGCAGTGACATTTTGTCCAGACCCAATCTTTTCACTGGAAGACAGGGTCATTGATAGAACTTCAGAGTCTGTATATCTAGTTAAGAGCTTTCCCTCAGCATTTTCAGCATTGGCATCCCATATTCTCACTGTACAATCTGATGATCCCGACACAATCCTCCTTCCATCTAGTGAGAAGGCTACTGACTGAACCCAGTCACTGTGTCCATTAAGGGGCAGTCCTATAGAACTTCCAGTCTCTACATCCCATATCCTTACTGTCTTATCAACTGATCCTGATGCAATCTTTCTTCCATCTGGGGAGAAAGCTACTGATAGAACAAGGTTGTTGTGTTTACTTAGAGGCTCTCCTAAAGATTGACCAGTCTCTGCATCCCATATCCTTACTGTGCAGTCAAATGATCCAGACACAATCCTCCTTCCATTTGGAGAGAAGGCTACTGACCAGACTTTGTCTTTATGTCCAGTTAGTGGTTTGCCAATAGAGTTTCCAGTCTCTGTATTCCATATTCTCAATGTATGGTCTGATGATCCTGACACAATCTTGCTCCCATCTGGAGAAAAGGCTACTGACAGAACTGAGTCATTGTGTCCCTCTAGAGGCTTTCTTATAACACTACCAGTCTCTCCATCCCATATCCTTGCTGTGCAGTCATCTGACCCTGAAACAATTCTTCTTCCATCAGGAGAAAAGGCTACTGACTGAACCCAGTGGTTGTGCTTGAGAGGTATTCCTAAAGCATTTCCAGTTTTGGCATCCCACATCCTTACTGTGCAGTCAACTGACCCTGACACAATTTTCCTTCCATCTGGAGAGAAAGCTACTGACCGAACCCTGCTGTTATGCCCTTTCAGAGGTTTTCCAATAGCATTTCCAATTTCTGCATCCCATATTCTGACTGTATTGTCCTCTGATCCAGACACAATCTTCTTTCCATCTGGAGAGAATGCTACTGACCAAACCCAGTCATGGTGTCCCTTAGGATGCTTTCTCATAACATTACTGGTCTCTGCTTCCCATATCCTAACTGTGTTGTCTTCTGATCCTGACACAATCCTCCTTCCATCTGGAGAGAAGGCTACTGACAAAACCCAGTTACTGTGTCCTTCTAGAGGCTCTCCTATAGCATTTCTGGTCTTGGAATCCCATATCCTTATTGTGCAATCATGTGATCCTGATGCAATTCTCTTGCCATTTGGAGAAAAGGCTACTGACCTAACCCAGTCATCATGTCCTTGTAAAGGTTTTCCAATAGCCTTTCCTGTCTCTGCATTCCATATCCTCACTGTGCAGTCATGTGATCCAGACACAATTCTATTTCCATCTGGAGAAAAGGCTACTGACCAAACACAACCATTATGTCCCTTTAGAGGCTTTCCTATAGCATTTCCAGTTTCCGCATTCCATATTCTCACTGTGCAGTCTGATGACCCAGACACAATCCTCCTTCCATTTGGAGAGAATGCTACTGACTTGACCCAGTTTTTGTGTCCTTGTAGAGGCTCTCTAATAGCATTTCCAGTTTCTGCATCCCATATCCTCACTGTGCAGTCATATGATCCTGAAACAATTCTTCTTCCATCTGGAGAGAAGGTTACTGACTCAACCTGGTTATTGTGCCCCTTGAGAGGGTTTCCTATAATATTTCCAGTCACTGCATCCCACAATATTATAGTGAAGTCTAATGATCCTGATACAACTCTCCTTCCATCTGGAGAGAAGGCTACTGACTGAATTCCATTACAGTGTTTGGTTAGAGGCTTCCCTATTGCATTTCCAGTCTCTGCATCCCAAATTCTTATTGTGCAGTCTAATGATCCTGACACTATCTTCCTTCCATCTGGAGAAAATGCCACTGAAGTAATACACTTTTCATGCCCCACCAGTTCTGCTTGTATAGCTGGCCAGTCCACCTTTTTCCCTTTACAAACCCTAGCTACATTACTGAATTGTTGCTGGCTGACTTTTAGCAGCAAGGATTCTGCAGGCAGAAAAGGAAGTACAGACACATACAAGTGTGGTGTACATTCCACCATGATTTTTCCAAAGTGATATACACATTGCTTTATGTCTCTCCCCATCTTTTGGATAGTCAGACACTCTCGGGGACTCTATACAAATTAAAATTCATTTGGGTAATGTTTACCATATTGAAAACACACTTCTGCTCACCTTTCCACCTTCAATCCATTGCATCATCTTATCTATACACTGGGATATTCTGTCAGTTTGATTTAGAATACTCAAAACTTCCATCCAAAACATTGAACAGCTGAATAGGAATCTTTTCATCAGGCCCGATATTTCCTCATCACATGAAATGTGTATCAAATGTAAACCCCAGAAACAACAAGCTTATGACATCTCTGGCAATATTCCAGTACTTATCAAATTATCTAAATTTTCAATTTCAGAGTTTCGTAAATAGGAGCTTGGCAAGTTGCACATATTGAAATGCAGTTGTTCTGTCATAAGTTTGACACTTCCTATTCCCATAATCCTGTGCCCTTCTACTATTGGGACAGCAAAATGTTGACTCCTAGTTTCATCCAGCAAAAAATCATAGACTGATGTATGAATAGGTTGTATTGGAACATTCAACTCATTCACACCAGTGAAAAGTGACCCAAGCCATGGAATGACTGCATCTACTCCTTGCTCATTATCAGCTTCTCCAAGATACTGACCATATGCTATTTGGAGTCTTTGCAAAGTTGACTTAGAAACAGGTTCAAATGCTGCCAAAATTTGAGCAATTACTTTTCTATATTCATTCATTGCATCATTATCATTAGGATCCAAAACTTCTTCAAGGATAGATTTGTACAGCTGATCCAGAAGATGAGAACTATTATTGGAATTCTCATGCAGTGCCATGAATTTTTCAAAGCGTTGCCTCACTTTAATGCCAGCTTTGACTTCTCGATCAAGAGCCTCACAAACAGTGAATGCCCATTGAAAATGTCCCTCAGCTCTTTCCGCCAAAATTTGACACTGGTCATGGGAAAAATTATGCGGAACAGAGCTTCGCATTCTATGGACTACATATTTATATATGTCATTTTTGGTATCACCCAGCTTACTTATGTCCTGAATTTGAAATGTGGTAGCATAGTCTGTAAGAGCTCTTGAAATATCATGTTCAAGTCGGGATGATACCAGAACTCGAAAGTTAGATGGAAGCTCATGTGCTCCTTTCATCAAGACTGAAAGGAACATCATTCTAGGGCACCCATCTGTCTGCAGACCACACTCATCCAGGGCGTCTACTACAATCACTATTGGCCTAGATTTATGCACCAAGTGAGCAGGTTTCAATATCAAATTTTCCCACTGCTCTGGAAGACTAGTGCTACCTGCTACATAGGGATTTTGGTCCAATACTTCAATCAAGCCATTTCTGAACTCTGGTAAATTTATAGCCATATTATATGCAATACTCCGCAAAGCCTTGCTGGGAGTCCGCTCTCTGGAAAATGTTCTGTCAAAACGGAAGAATGCTCCAAGGCAACCTTGATCTTCACACTGCTTTCCAATGGTATGGGCAATGGCAGACTTTCCTGTTCCCGCAGCACCATAGAGGCAAAATGTTCTCGGAACATTTGTCTCAGTGCTGGTTATCCACTGGAATATTTTGTTAATGATTTCAACCCTGGTTTCTTCCAAGCAGATTTTGTCACGGTCAATATAGGCTGTGAAATCGGGGCTCAACTTCTCTCGAAGTTTCTGCTCACTTTCATCTGGGACAAACATATTTCTAAGCAACTTAAAATTACTTTGCCAATGAATGAAAGTTGCCTCACTAGTTGAAATAGGATTGTTTACAGTTGTGTATAGATCACCAAGAACGTTGTTAATGGTGGAATTATGAATTTGAAAATTTTGGGAATTGTTAAGCACAGACATACTTTTGAGATGTCGATGGTGGTGGTTCGAGGATAAGAAGCAATTGTTACACTGTCACAATCCACTGTTACACACATGATTTTTTTCACAGCACTGGGTGCAATGCGTGTATTATCATCAATCCAAGTATCGAATGGAACAACTGATTGCAGCAAGCCTTGATCTTATGTTATCATTGGCCCTTTTCCCACCAGCAGCTAGTGCCTTCTCATCTGGTTGTCGGCTCAACAACAGCTCGCAACTTTATCTCTGCCGTCAGACTCTTAGTCTCATAATCATGCTAATAATGTTGATTTTGAAAAGGATTTATGGTATTTCCAGTATCGAAATGAGTAGGTATGAAGGTCCTTGTTTAACAAAAATTCGTGTCGTAAATGCTGTTTTTGTGGCATAATCATAGTCCAACTATTGATTTTGCGCCATGGTTACGGTCGAGGTTGTAACCTACTGTTTCTTGGTGATCAGTGCTCCATTGCAACCTCATCTGCACAAAACAAAATCACTTCCATGATCATGGTAACTCTTGATGTAGCAGGAAGCTGTATCTGGGCTGTAGACACTTCCAACTCGATCTCATCAATCTTCATCAATCTTTAACACACAAGTAATACTTTTATTCCTTTGATCAGTATGAGACCGGACCTAGGTTGGGCTGTTCAAACGAGCGAAAATACCAAACTTGCTCCACTCATCAAATTTAATGCCCCCAACCTTGTTATTTGTTTGAATGCGGAGGTCTGTTATTTTTTCCCTCTCATGTCAAAATTGGTATTCAGCCTTCAATTTCCAGATGCGCCTAAGTCCAAAACTGCGCCTAAGTTTGTATTTACACCTATGTTTGTATTACCACCGAGAGGCCCTCAGAACTACACCACACTCGAATATAAGGCTTAAATGCAAGAAGAAAGTAAAGTTCATCTATGGCGATTGAAAACAAACAGAAACTGTCAAAGAAAAGGAAGGTTTTTACATCGACAAAGAGACTTCCTGCGCTTGAGTTTCCGATATCGAATGCTGAAACAATTCTTTACGAAGCAACATTCGTTTTGGTTCGTCATAACCATCTGCTTCAAGCTCTTGGCCCTGATGGCCTCGACGGTAAAACCCCTTCCCTTCTGTATTCGCATTCAAGAGTCCGAAAAGCATCCATTCTGCACTATCCTCGGCCGAAACAGTAACTGCATTTTCCAGCATGTCGTAAAAGGGTCTGAAAGGCGTAAATAGCCAGTGCTTTCGGAACGAAAAGTCGAGTTGCGCGGTTCGTACTAATCCAGGGTATGAATGGGTGAAAGATATTCCCCGTTCGCGAGATGCAAATTCCTGAATCCAAAGGATTGTTAACGGGAACTAACTGGATGCCGAGCAATGGGACAAACCTCGATTAAGATATCATTATAAACCGCACTCGCAGCACCTGAGATAAAAGCTTTAAAGACTCTTCGGAAAGTTCCGAGATGCTTCAGGCCAAAATCGTTAGGATCAACGGGAAAGTTAATACCAGCGCCCAAGATGGATAGAAACTTGGCATCCTGTCCCTGATCTCGAGCGTTGCGCAACAGAGGCATTAGCTCGTATGCCATTTTGAACCGATGGTAGTAGCGCATCATGAGCTGGAGATCCAGGCCGTCTTTTGTTTCGACGCTGCTAAAGAGGTTGGCAAACCCTGCAGAGAAAACTAGGAAATTGATTCTTGGGGCCCCACCCTCAAGTTTCTCGAGAATAGACAAGATCGTCTGACTGGCGGTACGAACGCTTCTGAGATCAGAGGCATCGCAATACACAAATTCGCGCAACATTTCCGTGTCATCGTTGTCGGCCTCGCTCTCCCGATACTCCAGCGCTTTAGCGAGGGAGCTGAGAATTTTTGTTCCATCTATGCGATTCCTGCCAGCAATAATCACATGAATTCTTCCTTCTGTGTATCTGGCTAATAGTTCAGCAGTAGATGCGGCTATTCCACCTGTTCCTCCTAAAAATACGGCAACTGGTGGATGGTTGAAATGGACCAAGGCATTTGAAGCTCGAGCTTCAGAAAGAGAAGGCATGGTAGTAAATGATTGCATCTCGTCGTGGAGGCATACCCTTTATAAATGGTCATGGATGTATCAGTACGAGTTTGCCCGGCGAAGCCAGATTGATGTCATTACGCAAATCGGCTTATATTTTCGCTACCTGATTGGCCTTCGGCTTTTCCTTTGGTAATTACGTGTGAGTCAGCAGGCCTGTTTTGGGCTGCAGCGCCTCTGGAGACAAGGGTTTCCTTTAGTTCACCGTTCACCATCGACTATTGAGTTCGTTAACACCTTGAGCTCAGAAAGGAGTGTCATGACTGTACGGTACTGTTCTACGATATCACGGCTGAGTATATACTATATATAGAATGAGATTTCATAGAGTTGGGACTGTCTGCAAAGTTCGTATACAATCTCATTGAGGTGAGTTAATTGGCACACTCGTCTTCGAAGTGCCATTATAAATCTCTGTTACCCTTCTCCCAGCACGCTCCGCGAATTCTAAAAGGCCAAAAACGTTCTACTTAGACCCTCCATGGATCAACTCTAACTGCGCCTCCTAGAAGCATCTAGAATACATCGCAGCTACTCTCATTCGCGACGACATGCAATCCGAACAACCCTGCGTTTAGAGGCTGTTTCTCTAAGATAGTATTGTCTTCCGCCAAGCTAGCTTCCCTTTCAGATGATTTCAATGACGTGAACTCGAACTCTGATGACGTGTTCCTCGCCGAAATGAAGAAGTTGAAGGCGGGAGGGAGACCGGCGATTTGAAAAGAGCCGTATGTACGTATCTCCCGTTACTGAGTACTGAGCCTCTGCTTTGATCTACAGCCTCTGTTCCTGAATCCAAAGTGGCTGTCCGTTAACGCGAGCCCCTGAGAGCGACACAGCTTACTATTCAGCTCTTCCCGTCTCAACATGTCAGCTCGATGGTTCCTCATTCTCCGCTCGACCTTCTTCTCTCCCTCCGTCGTCCCTCCTACCAAATCTGCTGAGACTGCTTCCAAAAACCCTGTAGCTTCTAGGTCTCTAATCATGTTGCAGAGTCATATTGGCGCTTTTTGTGAGGATTCTTTCGCAGGATAAGGTGGTCCTGCGGCAACTATAGATCCAACCTTAGGTCGCAGCACGCCAGCATGTGGTTTTTCCGGCGATTCACTCTTCGCATTTCCTCTTGACACGAGTTCTCGCCCTTCGAACGCTTCCACTTACATTGTTACTTCGCTATCTTGATCCACGACGATTCAAAACCCATCACGCTCAGTGCTTTCTATCCGTCGTTTCAATCCAAGGAAAAGGTTTTTTTCAAGCTGGTCATCTCTTCAATGTGGCCGAAATAGTTCTGGCATCGATCCGAGCTTCACATTCCTAACTCGTCCCCCGTATTTATGGCGACCCTCATGGCCATTTAGTTCCCCGGTTAAAGCCCGAACTGGAGCGAATGCAATCTCTCTCTCTCTCTCTCTCGATGCGTTCTTTCCGGTCATCGCTATGTCATGCCCCCCTCCCTCCCAAATTTCTCAAGAGAATGAGGCAACCGATGCACTTCTTGTGAATACTTCCATTCCAACGCAGCCATCTCGCCGATCTCACTTCCCTATCTCTCCTTCAACAACACCCCCTGCACAATCTGATGTCAAGGCTTAGTTTCATTTTGCGGTACACCCCGCTCAACCATTCGTCGCTCCTCCATTTATCCAAATCATAATCTCTGCCTCGAAGACTCCTTAGGTCAACCCATATTCATCAAATGCAAGCCCAGGCTTGCAAAGTATCTAGAAGCAAAATGGGTCCTTACTCCCTTGAACATGTCAGTCAGGGCTTTCTGAATCTTCTTATGTTATGACTACAGCTTCTACGATCAAACCTAATCAAACGCTTCTTCTGTCTCTCAGTGCAGAACCTTTTTTCGAGCGTCCATCTGCAGTCAAGAAACCTTTTGTACTGCACAATGGCCTCAGCATCCAACTTTTACATATCAACTTGTAGTATCTCGGGGATTTGGGGTGATTAATCACGTGCTAATGCTCTTGTTGTGATATAGTCGGTATTTTTACCAGGTAGGGTTGTTCATTCTGTGGATTTCATATTGGTAGTGAGCTAGTTGGAGTGAATGAGTCAAGATAATTTGGAGCTTCTTGGGGTGACTTGATGCTGGGAGATTGTCTTAGTTGGCTCGATTTTTGTTTTCCTTTGATCTAGATTTGCACGTAAAGCATGCTAGATTTGTATTTCGTGGTCTGTGCAGCTTTAAACAAGAAAATTCAGGTTATTCGTGTTATGCATAGCGTCTATAATAGCAGGTAGTGGCAAATGGACACAGCTGGGATAGATATACCATTTAGCTGCTTACTGAAGTCAATAGCAATTTGCCCTATGAGAACCAGTGTCAATAGTGCATCCCATACATGTTAAATGATGTTTCCAAAGATTGTCTACCTTTTCATCGGTGTAGGATAGCTCAGAGAAGTGCCAGTTTTCACCAGTTCTTCATATCTACAATTGCAATAGGTATAGATAGACGTCAAACATACAAGTAGCAATCTGATCCGAGTAAGGTCATGAATGCCATAGATGCCATATTTGTAAGTGCGGGCTCGCCCGGTGAAGCCATATTAATTACATACTTACCTCTTCAATGCCATTGCGCCTTTCCAAGTGGTAAGAAGATCAACTAGGCCATTATCTTGAGTTGCTTCTTCATCCTGTGATGATACTCCGTCGGCCCTCGTTATACAGCTTTTTAACTGTACCAGGCGACGTTGAAAGATGGCCGCATACTTATGAATCTGCACGCTCGTTCTTCACATACAACAATACCAGCTACACTTTGTAATTGTCTACTGTCAGGTTCTCCCAAATCTTGCTCATATTCCGCGTTGGCTGCATCATTCTTTTGGGAGACATTTCAACTTGGACTCAGGATTATCTTAAGCCATAGTCTTTTCCAAGGATATTTAGGGCAGTCCTGCAGCATGTGAAAGTTTGCACAGGCGCCTGCGTTTGACTCAAAACCTCAGCTTTCAAAGTAATCGGTTGCTGTTACTATCCACCTACTCCTTCTCATTAACACCAATTCGAGCACTGCATATCGCCTGAAAGATTTTTCCGAGGTGTTAATGTCCTGCGGCTCTCGCTAGGGCCCTCTGTTTCGGTGAAACTTTTTGTTTCTGCTCCGAATATTTTAACTACAAAAATTGACGTTGCCAAAGCCCTGGCCAACTTGTCGTCGTATGCTATTCTAATTTTTCAATGGTAACTTTCCACAACGTCGGCATACCATCGGTACCGCCCGAGACAATCTGTTGTCTATCGATTCATTGGTATCGTTGTTCAAATGGAAGTGTCGCTTCGTTCCTTGTTCCTTTTTGTGTTTTCACCTGACATTTGCTCCATTACTTTAATTCCTGTTGCTCTTCATTGAAGATACATATCCACAACTTTTCAGCGCTCACAGCTTGCTTTAATTTGTTATCTGCTTCAACCGCTCCGTCAATAAGAAATGTTCAATTACGGTTGGAGTCCTCGCATTGACGTCGGATCCGGCTCATTGAGGATGTGATGGCTATGTACAGTGCTGCGTCGCGAGAGGTGGTTTTTGTATGCGCTTGATCCCAGGGTACATTTGTAGTAGAAAATGCATGTCGCTTTTTGATGACTGACAATCAAGATGGGCTACCCAACTCAACTCTTTATTCTCTTCTTACCAGATACCCTGCTGTCCTTCTCGTGGGAGCGTAGGCATTTTCTATGTCATCCGCAACTAAGATTCCTCTTAACAAGCTTCCTCTCGGGGGAACCGTCCGCAATGGAAGAGAGACAGTGATATCGGTAATGGATCGCAGACTCTGAGCACTGTGCTTCTTTCGAACGTTCTGGACCAATTATACACCTGCAACATCACTTTGGGTGGAAAATCGGTTGAAGTTCAGTTTGATACTGGGTGGTATGTACCCGGACCCCCCTGTTATTGTTTTCACCTTACCAGTTTCACCGAAGAGTTTCCTGTGATGTTTGCTTTCTTCGATTATAGCTCGAACCTTGTCATACCAGGAAAAATTCCAAACTCCAAAAATCTCAGTATACCTTTGAATATGATCAATGCTAGTGGGAATGGTACTGGTTAGCCGTTTTGTGGTTATCTATTTAAGCACGGCTGTTGTTGATAATATGCAGCCTTGGCCCCAGGGTATATTGATGAACTCGAGTTTGCAGGCTATACAATTGAGAATCAAGCTTTCTGTGAGTGACTAGTTTTGATGCCACCTACTTCTAAGATGTGAGCCACCTGATGTGAATCCGTGAATTACATAGTGCATGCCGCTCTGGGCCAGCTAACTACTGGGATCATCGGTGTATCGATGGGGAATGTTTCCACCATCCGGCATGCTCTCAATTCCAGCGCGGGAGACACCATCTTGAATCGTATCTTCAGACAGAACTCAACAAATTCAACCGATAACTATATCACCCTTCTTCTCGGACGCTTCCAGATTGAGTATTCTAACTCTGGATCCTCTCAGCCGTTCCTCGAAAATCAGCAAAGTATTTTCACAATTGGAGAAGTTGTTTATAGGTATGAAGAGATCCATTCATCACCGAAACTCCCCAATGCGCTTTAAACTTTGTATGAGACGTTACTCGAGGCGAATGGGGTCATAGCTCCAATTGGAAAAGTAATCAATACTACTTCTCTATATGGTAATTCATCCCAAACCGACCAGTTATTGGTCGTCCTTGATTCTGGGGCTAGTCTTACCTTGGTAAGTACACCTTGATTTCCATCTGTATGCCGCTTTCTGGATTAGGTTGCCGACCATTCATGATTGTTTTCCATTTACACAGCTTCCAAAAGATGTGGTGGACAGTATATATTGACATGTGCCAGGAGCCCAACACATTGCCAATGCCCAGATCTAAGCTCAGACCTCGCTTTGCTTAGCCTCTGGCGGTTACCCTGCTCCTATGAAGTCAATGTATCTTTTTCTTTTGCTGGACATCGATATGCTCTTCCTCCCCTTGATACTTCAGTGGATCTTACTGGTGAAGTTGGAGCTCAAAACTCGCAAGGTCAGAATATTTGTATTGGAGGGGTCAGTTTTTCTCTCCACTGTAATACTTCAGCATAGTGATGAGATTTTGGACAGATTATAGAAATAGTCCCGAACTGTATCAATCCGACCGAGCTTAGCGCCTTTGATGCTGTTCTAGGAGATTCCACCTGTGAGCACTCTTTCAAAGCCTAAATGCTGGAGTTCACTGCAGTTATTTATCCTCATTGATTGTACAATGTACAGTGCACAACCTGCGCTATCTTGGCAATTTTGTGGATGGATCAAACTCGTCTACACCAGAACTATATCTTCAGCTATTTTCCATATACAATGCAACGGCAGCCCATTTGGATTTTGTCAGTATCAGACTTGGAGGTGTCGACTCTACTGCATCACCGCTGTCCCTTCTTTCCAATTAAGTATACAAATTTGTTGACCCCATTGCAACGTTTGTATGCTTTTCTTATGATCATATGAGCAGGATCCCAGGTTGATTTCACCTCCGGTGAAAATGAATAATAAGTGGTGAGATTTGCTTTCTCTTTCTGTGCGGCATCTGCGATGGTTGCAATATGTAGAATCAGATTCTGATGATGATCATTTGATGATTATGAACTTGATGGAAATGAGTCACTGGATAATCCATGCGAAGAGCTGGATAGTCCCTCCTCCCTCGATGCTACATTACTTCCTAGCTGATTGTTTGCCCAAGTTGGCAAGGGAAAATTAAGTAACTTTGTTAAGTGATTTGTAGGAGCGAGCATTTCACTAGGTCGTGTTATATGGTCAATAGCACTGCCAGTTGGTCTTCCTGGAAGCGCAGCGTCAGCTTTGCTCCACAATGTCCTGATATGAGTTTCAATTTGATCAGTTGCCATCGGCACCGGCACGTGCCGCAATCTTCACTATTTAAACACTTTCCTCTGTAAACACTGATGACCAACGCAACCCCAGCATCCACTCTCCCTGGTCTTACAGTAAAGTAATGTCTGAGCAGAATCTGGGCGATGTTCAAATTCAAGTGTATGTTATACCAGTAATATTGAGGAAGCTTTGATCACTCTGGTATCTTGTTCTAGGAGATGGGATCACTATATCGAGCTTGTGGGACTCGGTATGCATGCCCCAAACCCCCTCGAGGTTCTCCAGATTTTGACTTCTCCTGGCGCATTGGAAATTTTCAGTGATTCTAGTTTATGAGTGGCTCCTCACATTAGATCAAGAAATTGAACACTTCTGGCAGGAAAACCACAAGAAACTCCCTGCCCTACTATTCTTCATCAATCGATATCTGGGTCTTCTTGGACTGACTCCCCTTCTTGGCTTGTATTTTTGGCCTGGGCCAATTTTCCACCAGGAGGTGCGCAAGTGACTGACATTTCATTACGGTCTGAGGAGCACTTGTTGATGTTGACCCTCTTCAGCCACAACTTGGGTGGGTCACTGTTGGCTTTGGCTTGATTCATGGATCACGCATACTTCTTCCTCTTCAGGATTCGAAATATGGAACTCGTTGTACAGATAATGCTTGTTGTAATGGACATGAATATAATCGGTACTGGACTTCGAATTGAAGTCATGAATTCCACCATTGACTTCCATCAGTACTGTTTGTAATTCGGGTTACCGCTTTGTACGGAGGAAGTAGGCCAGTTAAGGTGTTCCTCAGTATCATGGGAATGTGCAGCATCTTCAATGCGGCGGTTGGTGACCTGATGTTACTTCCATATTTGTTCTAATGACAACAAAGGTACAGTTATATCTGGTGGATCGGCAATCTGTTGCTGATGTTGACTCGAAACCACTGCCGGTGTTGGAGCAAATAGGGAACGAGCCAATCATGACCATTTCTCAGTATGTTACAAACTTCCTATCGGACTCATCACCGATTATCTTGTTTTGTCTAGGGGACATTGTGGGTTCAAATACTTCCGATAACTCCGAGAACTAAAGTTTCTCCTTTTAGTTTTTGCTTATATTTGGGCTGGAGTATTTGCATTCGACCTTTGTGTCTTCTGCTTAACCCTTCGGAAAATTTTGGGACTGTCAAAATACGAAAGACTACTGGCTCTTATTATGCGAGATGGTGAGTGAATATCAATAAAAATTCACCAACCTACTTGCAGTTGCGATCTTGAAATACTACAGGTCTTGTATATTTTGGAATTATCAGCATTATGACCTTAGCAAATATACTCATGTTTGTGGTATGTTAAACGTTTACCTCTCTCCTCAACTTCTCGTCATAATTGTCTTCTGTTCTGCAGTTCGGACCTGTAAGATATCTCAAAAACAAGTCCCAGTCCTGATGCTTCACCCTTTACCTCTTTAACATTAGGCATTGTTGAAGGTTATACTGAGTATTGGTTCTATTGTGTAAGTCATCTTGACCGGTGATACACAAGCACATGAACATTGAAATTACTCCTTTCGTGACAGTTTAAGCAGCATATTATTGTCCCGCATGATGCTCAATCTACGAGAGCATGAATACAGCAATCATTTCTCAACCGTTCCATCACAGCTTTCAGGACTTGTATTCACTCATCCTGACACCGAGATCGAGCCAGTGGCATGATGGGAGGTTCTTTATTATTGTTGCCGAACTTCGAGGCTTTGCTCAGTTCAATATTGTTCTGGAGTATCTTGAACTTGTGCCATTCTTCAGCATACAAATATCACCCAACCTTCTCTTGTATAAGTAATCCGCCTGCTGTAAACATTCACTCCGCATAAGTTAGATGTTCAAGCTGGAATTATTGAGTAAGTCTCGCCCGATCTCATATGTTCTGTGCGGACTTGGTATGTCCTACTTGCAGTGTCTATCCGTGATCGCAGCGTACATATTTTATTTTTCCTTATATTTTTTTACAAACTCGTCCCGGGTTCATGAGTACTCAGAATATAGTTCTTCATTGATCAGCGGCTGTACCGGGTAGTGCGCCCAAGGGCCGCTCATAAGCCGGATCTAGGGCCGAGCTGAGCTGAGCCGGCTATTTATAGCTCGGCTCCGCTTGAAGCGACTAAGTGAGCGGCTCAATACCCTTATTAGCATGATGCATAATGTTCAAATCAGCATGTCCTGGACTCTTATTCCAACGATTTGGAATGTATTTACATGCTTTATAGTATGAATTGAATCAGGATAGGCTCCAAAATATAATCCTGACTTGCCAAACTTACTCCAGGTCAAGTTCACAGGTTGTGGCTGTGCCAAATAAACAATTTTCTATTCTCACAAACCTGCCGCAAACTGAAGTAATAGCATTGCTAAGGCTAGAATTGAATTTGTGACATTCAGATATCATCTATACTTTGAGAACACTCAGAAAACTGTTTGCTTCAGCGATATTGCCAAATTCAGATTCTTGAATGGCTCTAACGACGGCGCGCCAAGCCGGTTCTATTTTTAGCTTAGCCGAGCGGAACCAAAGCTCAAGCCAAATGAAGCCGAGCTGAGCTAAGCCGAGCCTTGGGCGCACTAGTACCGGGAGAACAATTTCAATACACATCAAAAGGGGCGACTATAGTTTTTGGACGGTACTCTAAATTGAGTATCGTCGATTGCGCAGGTCGAGTATTTGAGCACGATACAGTATAAATCTTAAAAGACATTGGCCAGTATTTGGCTAATGTGTTTATAGGTTCGGTGCACCCTCTGTATCACTCTATGTTCGAACTGCATAGGCTCAAATTTGCAACTGCTGTTTCAACATGATAAGTGCTATCCGGATTTATACATTGCCGCTGCTCCTCGCGACGGCCCTCGCTCTCATGTATATACATGTTCTGTTATTATCCTCAAAGCACGGGCAGTCTACACTACTCACAGCGAATGTGGGAACCGCCGGGCAATCTTGTCGAGGCAGTGGTCTTCATTCGTTAAGACATTCGAGCCTTTAGTAATGAAAGAACGTAGATACGTAAATTCAGAAGCCGATTAGCGGGAATCAATCAATCTATCTATATAAAGGGTGGTCATGGGGTATAAGTTGATAGAGTGACTGTATATAAGGACGAGCATTTACCACTCTCCAGGATGCATCTGTGATCAACACATGCGGTAAGTTTACTCACGAAGGTTTAGGCTAAACCGATATAATCATAGCTGTACAGAGAGACAGAAATAACAATGTCCGGCACGAATGGAGGGTTAGGGACACTCTTTTGTCTTTCTGAAAGACTGCAAATCTTACAACGCTTTCATAGCATGTTTCAAAGTGCATCCCATTTCGCTATACACGGTGGAACTTTTATTGTGATTTGTAAGTTGCACATCCTTATTAACATATACAAATGATTTTTAGGGTTCAACAGCAAAGGATGAAAAAGAGGAAATTAATAAATGGCTAAATGCTCCTAATTGCACCACAAACTTTCAAGTTGCCGATGACAAGAGAACTGAGGGTACAGGTCAATGGATCCTCAACCATTCTGAATATGTTAAATGGAAACAAAGCCCAAATCTACTTTGGATTCAGGGTAGAGGTAAGGATGATAAATGTACATGTTGTAGTTTTTTGTTACTGATGACTATGTAAAGCTGGATCAGGCAAGACCATTTTATCGTGAGTTCCATAAGTTCAAAATCCGAAGTTATTGAAAATTATTTTGTGCTAGCACTGTCATCATTAGAGACCTTGAACAAGAAGCCCCACAGAATGTCTGGTATCATTATTTTGATTCATGTGATAATACAGGCCAGAAATCCACATTTCGGGGCTACTTATTATCCCTTTTGCTTCAAGTTGGTGCCCATAGCACAGGCATTCATCCTGCTTTGAAAAAATTATTTGACAAATGCAGTAGGCAGGGCCTCACTATATCTTCCCCTCCTGTCAAGGACTTAGGGTTGGCATTGAGAGAAATTTTTCAGACCATTGGTTGGGGCTATATTGTACTGGATGCTATGGATGAATGTTGTGAAACAGTGAAAGTTCTGCATTGGCTGAAAGATTTGCCCGAGCAGTTTTGGATCCTTTCTACTAGCCGCTACAGCCCAGATAACAGTATTGTAGGGGAATGCCTGACAGTTTCACTGAATAGTGGAATTGTAGAGATTGATGAAGATATTGGGATATATTTGAATGATGAAATGGAAAAATACAGTTTTGAGGGAGAACTGAAAATGGAAGTCATCAATACTCTGAAGGAAAAAGCACAGGGACAGTAAGCTTGGAAATTCTGGTACAATGCGAATTTTAAAACTGAAATAGTCATAGATTTCGCTGGATAGATTGTCAACTAAGAGTTCTTGAGGATTGTGGCACACCTGGATCAGTGCGAAAAGCTCTGAAAGATCTGCCAGAAGACTTGGAGCAGACTTACCGTCAAGCAATAGAACGAACTATGAGGAAGAAAACAAAAGAAGAAGCTCGTTACCTTCTCCTGTGGCTCCTGTATTCATTTGAGCCTCTTAATGTTCAAACAGTTGCAGAAATTCTGACAATAAATTTGGAGCATAACTGCGTAGAACAGACCAATGAGATGAATATTAAAATTCATTTAATCATTGATTCTACTCTGGTAACAACTGATATGCATTCAAATGTTCAACTCGCACATGCATCTGTGAAGGAGTTTCTGATCACTCGATACCAATCCTCTCACATTATTGAATCATTTACCATTGATGAGCTGTTGGCCCATGAAATGATCGCCCACGCGTGCATTATATATTTGATGCAAACTACACAATTCATCAGTGTGCATTCCTTAAAATACTATGCTGTGATATATTGGCCAAGGCATGCAAAGTTTGTTGAAGATAAGAATGTTCAGAGTCTCCTACATCAAAGGATAGTAGAATTCGCTACAACTGGAAGGCCATTCTTCCAGAACTGGGTGCATCTACATACAACATCTGGTTGGAACACGTGGGATGGATGGAAATATGCAGGTCCACTTTTCTACTTGCTATGGGAAGGCTTACTGACAGCAAGCCATCAATTACTCACTTCCTGTCACATAGATGATTTGAATGGAGCACTGTATGCTGCATCTAGACAAGGGTACACAGCTATTGCTTGCAAGTTACTCAATTGTGGTGCCAATGTGAATGCTCAGGGTGGTTTCTATGGTAATGCCCTTCAGGCAGCCACAGTAAAAGGACATGAGACTATAATAAGGCTTCTACTAGCAAATGGAGCTGATGTCAATGCCAAAGGTGGCCATTATGGCAATTCCCTTGTGGCTTCTGTAGCCAAAGGAAAGGAGGCCATAGCTATTCTTTTACTTCAGCAGGGAGCTGATGTAAATGCTAAAGCTAGCAACACCCTTCATGTATCCATTGTCAACAACAAAATTGATGCCACAAGGATTCCGCTACTTGAAAAAGAGACTCATGCAAATGCTGAGGGTAGCAATTATGGTAATGCCCTTCTAGTTGCTGTAGCAGATGGAAATGAGGCTATAGTAAACCTTTTACTGGAAAATGGAGCTGACCCCAATATTAAAGGGGGACCTTATGGAAATGCTCTTTTGGCTGCCATAGGTAAGGGAAATGAGACGCTGGTTAAATTTTTACTTGAGAATGGGGCTGATGCAAATGCACGGCATTGTATCTGTGGTAAAGCTCATCTGACTAGGAAAGGCAAGAAGAATGAAACCATTTCACTTGAAAAGAGAGCTGGTGCTAGTGCACAGGATTGCATTTGCAACAATGCCCTTCTGACCGCTGTATCCAAAGAAAATGAAGCCATAGTGAACATGTTACTAGAGAGAGGAGCGGATGCTAACTCTAAGGGCAGTGACTATGGTAATGCCCTTCAGGCTGCTGTTGTCAAGAACAATGAGACTATAATAAAGCTTTTACTTGAGAATGGAGCTGATGTCAATACTCAAGGAGGCTATTATGGCAATGCCCTCCAGGCTGCTGTTGCCAGAGGACATGAGACCATTATAAGGCTTTTACTTGAAAAAGGAGCTGATGTTAATACTCAAGGTGGCCATTATGGTAATGCCCTGCTGGCTGCTACAGCCCATGGGAATGAGTTAATAGTCATCATTCTACTGGAAAATGGAGCCAATGCTAATGCTCAAGGTGGCCTTCATGGGAATGTCCTTCAAACTGCTGCTGCTCAAGGAAATGAAGTCATAGCCAATCTTTTGCTGCAAAATGGAGCTGATCCCAATACTTCAGGGGGTTTCTATAGCAATGCCCTCTGGGCTGCCATAACCAAAGGAAATGAGACCATAGTGAAACTCTTATTGCTATATGGAGTTGATGTTAATGTGCAGGATGACATTGGTAGTAATGCTCTCCTGGCTGCTATAGCTGAAGAAAATGTAACTATAGTGAATCTTCTCCTTGAAAATGGAGCAAATCCCAATGCACAGGATGGTATTGGCAGCAATGCTCTTGTAGCTGCTGTAATCAGGGGAAATGACGCCATAGTTAAACTCTTACTAGACAAAGGAGCTGATGTCAATGCTTCAAGTGGCCTTTATAACAATGCCCTTCTAGCTGCTGTAACTAGGGGAAATGAAAACATTGTAAATCTTTTACTTGAAAAAGAAGTCAATGCTGATACTCAGGGTTACACTTATGGCAATGCCCTTCTTGCCGCTGTAGCTCAAGATAATGACATCATAGTAAAGCAGTTACTACAGAAAGGAGCGGATGCTAATGTCAAGGGTGGAAGCTATGGGAGTGCCCTTCTAATGGCTGCTGCAAGTGGAAATGAGGCCATAGTAAGTCTTTTACTTGAGAAGGGCGCTGATGCCAATGGTAAGGGTGACCATTATGGCAATGTCCTTCAGGCTGGAGTTGCCAGAGGGAATGAGACTATAGTAAGGCTTTTACTAGAAAATGGAGCTGACATTAATGCTCAGGGTGGCCTTTATGGCAATGTCCTTCAGGCTGCTGTAGCTAACAGCAATGAAGCCATGGTATATCTTTTGATTGAAAATGGAGCTAATATCAATGCTCAGGACAGCAAATATGGGAGTGCCCTCCAGATTGCTGCCACTATAGGCCATGAAGCCATAGCACTTTTGCTGTTACAAAAAGGTGCTGATGCCAATACTCGAGGTGGCAACTATGGTGATGCTCTCCAGGCTGCCGCTGCTCGGGGAAATGAAACCATGGTGGAACTTTTACTAGAAAGGGGAGCCGATGTCAATACTCAGGGTGGTCATTATGGTAATGCCCTTCAAGCTGCTGTTGCTAATGGTAATGAAGTTATGGTAAATATTTTGCTTCATAAAGGAGCAGAAGTGTCCACTGGCAATAAGCAATTGATCAATTTCTGACTGTACACAAACTCCTAGCATTATTGCCCCATTATTTCTATTTCCCATGTGACTGTATTTATGACTCATCACTGCTCTAATGCTATCTGTAGGGTAGGATGCAACTTCTCATCAATTTCTCCATAGACAGAATATTATTAGCTTCTACTTCTACTGATGTTAACTTTTATTTTTAACCATTAAAGGGACTCTTGGCTGACATGCCCCTTAGTTATTGCCCCCTCCTGCCCATTTATATGTGTCTTTATCTTTTCCTACTGTGACCTCCCTTAATGTATATCAATAATGTATTTTTGTTTACTATATTCAATTAAGACTAATGTCCAAGAGTTTAGTGTTCTCCATTGAAAATGACATTCTTGAAAGAAGACATGCATTAGTTGAGGCATGAGGATGACAGGGAAGTAAGACAGCAAGCTGTTAGATTACCGAGAGCAACAGACACACATCACCAAAATGTCCCAAACTTATACAATATGATATAATGTAGGTACAAACTTTTGGACAATTTGGTGATGTACTTGGTCTGATCCCAGTTATTACAAGTCCAGAATGAAATGAAGGAATCATCCTTATGCGCAGTTTGTCCTTTTTCCCACAGTCCTCTCTATATCTTGGTTTTATCTCCATATTTGGATGTGTCGCTTTTAGTGACTGATGTTATGTGTGTGACCTTCTTGACCACCATCATCGCTTGACCTTCCCTGCCCTGTGTCAGAGTCTGCCTTTCACAAATGTACTTTCCCCATTCTGTTTGTCCTCTGTTGCTTGCTGTATAGTTAGTCAGTACTTAGCCTGCTGTCTTTCCTTCCTCAAATATTCTGTGCTCCCACTCTTTGTAGGTCACTATACTGGCTTGCAGGCTTCTCTAGCATCCATATCCCTGGTTTTTCTCCTTTGATTTCCATTTCTTTTTTTTTTTTTCTATTTTCTCTGTCTCCACTTGCTGTTTGTGTGCGCGCTTTTGCTTCCAAGCTGCATCTACATCTCTTGCCTCCCCCTCCTGACTCTTGCTGCCAATTTCATTTGGTTGCTACTGATATGCTGACTCTGGGCTATGTGCAAAAGTGAATGTGCAACAAACACACACACACCAACACCAACACACTTTTAAGTCAAACACTTGAGTTCAAGGGGGTCTTTTCAAAGTAGAATTCAATATACAATTGCACAGAATACAAATAATAATAGGTTTAACAGATTTTGCTTCTTGAGTTCTGTAAAACTTGGGCCTGCTATGACTTTGCTCTTTCTTAACTAACTTTCTTTATCTGGACTGGTACTTCTGAACTAAACTTGAAACAATGACTTTAAGTTTTTAACTGTTACAAGTTTTCTCTTTCTGTACTAGTTCTTTCTTTCTCTTTCTTTCTCTTTCTTTCTCTTTCTTTCTTTCTTTCTTTCTTTC
>KN834794.1:192524-221478 GCA_000827265.1 Collybiopsis luxurians FD-317 M1 | reverse complement strand
GGACAGTTGATCAAAGTTAGCGAGAAACCATGGGAAACTCATGGAACAATCTCGGGAACTTCATCATTAGTTCATCAAACACTGATTTTTCATGCATCATCATCATTTATGAGATATTGATGTGGCAACAAGTTCATCATTTTGTCGGCAACATCATTAGTTCATCAGATACTAATGCTTTATTCACGAGAATCCACTGCTTTTACTTTTCATAATAGAAATCATCATGTGTCCTAATCACTGTTGATTCCGAGACTGCACAATCATTTCAAGTTGACACTGAGTTTGGGTTTTAGTGCACTGAAGCACAATGTACCAAGTTCCTAAGTTCTCTTTAAGTATAAGGGTAGAAATTATTAGATATTAGATTTTTAAACCCAAATAAAATTGAGTTGTATCACTACCCAGTGCATTCTTGACATGTATGTGCTTGCCTTCTTCCATTATTATGGCTCTTTACATCTACCTCTTTGTCCTTCCTTTGCTGTTATGGTATTATATCTTCTGCATTATCCACTTCTCTTCCTCTCTTTAAGCTCTTCCTCCTTCTTGAATACTTCATCTTACCCTCCTTGCCTCCTTTCCTATCCTCAATCATTCATGGCTGAGGCTCTAATCCCTATTTCAAAATTGGAGAGAGTCCTGTTCATCATTTCTCTCTCTCTCCATTTTTTTTTTTTCTTTTTTTGCTCCTCCCTTATTTACATCAGATCCCATTTTCTGTCACCTGGACTTTTGTGAACTCCATTCTTTGGTATTGTCTCCAGAGTCTGCCATTCATATGTTCAGGCCTTTTGCCTTTGTGCTTATCATCCTTGTCATGTTCTTTGCCCTTTTTTTCTGGGGGTGGATGTTCCATCTTTCCTCAAGTTGTTGGTGTGAGCTCAAATATCATCTCTTTTTTCTTTTTACTGTCTAACCTTTATCCTGCTAGAATTATACTGGTGTGCTCATGGCTGGCTCTGTTGCATTGAAGTTTTTTACTCAAGAGTCCTATGACTCCGATTTGGATACAATTTCCTCACTGTCTTTCTGTCTGGATATTGCAATTTGGTTGATGGCTTGGGGCCTGCTCTCTTGCCCCACCTCTGCCCAGCATCCCACCTTCCCTTTGGATTATGCCTGCTTTCTGTCCTCTGATTGTGACACTTTGACTGAATTGTTTTATAAATCTTGTGAAATTCTGCATGTTTGGACCTTTTCTGCATCCGATGGCTCCAGAGTTGTTCAACTTATTGCTACTGTAGGCTCCCCAGTTGCTGCAATCTCTCTTTTCATTCTAGTTTGTTTCTTTGTCATTTGACTCTCATAGTCATTCATGTATTTCATAGGCTGCATCCTAAACTTTTTGCCAGCAATGTGGCTTACAGCTTGTACCCTCGCCTTACTTTCTGGGATCAAGTAAACATTACCTTGGACCCTCACAGTTCTCACCTACCTTGCATTGCCGCTGTGATCCAGAAGTGGCAGAACAGAGGTTTTGCATCAATTCCTTATCCTGATCTTCATTGAGTTGTTTCCTGCTTTTCTGATGTTTCTTTGTTGTCCACTCGCTGAGTCGGCGACCACCATTGCTTTCTTGTTCATTTCAGTCTCGCTCCCAGTGCTGTCCCTGTGCCTGAAATCCATGAGCTGGATAGCTGGAGGATTGCATACGGCTCTCACACTCCTCACTTGTCTTATACCTGTCTCTATTCTCCTTGCCTTCCTGGAAATCCTGATTCATTGGTCTTTGTCATGTCCATGGATGAGACTTCTTTCTTGGGATTGATTCTTTCTCATTTTGATTTTGACCTTACTCATTTGGCATATGTCCTCTTTTTTCATTTTGATTGTCTTTCCCTGATCATCTTTATCCAGTCTGTCTACATTGTTTTCTTGCTTGCACAACTTTTGCTTCTGTGCTCATATCACAGATGCTCAAGCTCTTCATGTCACAGATCAAATCCTTACGCATCTTGGGCCTGAGTCCTCAGCTCATTTTGCCTCCCCCTTTATTGCGCAATGTCTGTATTCTCTATTTACTGTTCTCACAGCTCATCGGCTTCCTGTTTCTTTGGTTTGTTTCCTCCCTAATTTGCTCTTCCTCCTTTCTGATCATTTTATCTTTTGTCTTCCAACAGGTGGATTCCAAAATTTCTGTCTGACCAAATGAAGACAAGGCATTCTTGCATGTTATCCTTCGTGTATCCTATGACTTTCTCTTTCGCTCAGACTGCAGTAACATTAACATTCATTTGAATTGCCTGAAATCCTCCGATGTCAATGTGGATATCTAGTATCCTTCTTAGTAATTTACTACAGTTATTCATGTATCTCCTCTCTACTTCAATGTCATGTTATTCTGAACTACTTGATATTCTGTTCAATTTTCTATGTGCGCTTTTTTAAGCACTTACCCTTCCATCATCTTTGCCTTTTTGCTCACCATCATCTCTCTCAATCACTTTCTTGCTTCCACATCTCCTTCCCCTTGGTTGTCCGGACTCGTACATGCCATGCGCAAAGCACAATGGCCCACAACCCACAAGTTAAAATCAACTGTCGGTAAGCTGAATTTCTGAACTCATAAAAAATACAGAACTCAAGTCTTTGCTGGGGGAATACCAGTGTTGCCACAGTTTAGTCCAGTCCACAAACTTGCCTTTTTTGCCACAAGGTTCAGGTTCAGAGGTTCACCAGGTCTGAACCAGGCTCAACCACTAATGGCACAATTTGTATAACATTACTACTGTAAATAGTTTTGAAATGGCTTTTAGTTACTCTTTCTACATGTTCTCACATCAAAGTGCACAATTACTTGCTATTTGTATGTTCCGCAGTCAATGGCATGTGTTCCTGAATCCTGACAAATTTCATCTAGCACTACTACTAGCATACCTAAAGTAGAAAATAAATCCCCCTGGTGGAATGACTGCAAAACAAAGATTCAGTAAACCCATTGAATTAATCATTTTGTGATTCTACTGAAATTTCATTATTTACATAGTCTATTCTTCTGAATGGAATCTTTTCCATTTCTGGCATGTGTGAGGCAATAGCACCTTGAGTACTTAATATCAGCATTAATTTCATGGCAGCCTTATACTCAAATTTCTGCTTAAACTTGCTGGGAGGAAAAATCTAATGGCACTGCTTTAATTTTTGCTATGATATAGTGGCATATTCTTACTTTTTCAACAGCTCCAGGTTCACTGCAGCCCCAAACCTAGAACTGCACCTCAAGGCAGAAAGAGTAGAACCTAGGCCTCAGCCTTAGGTTTAGTTCAAGTTTAAACACAGTCAAGTAGGTTTGTGCACCAAACTGTGGCCACACTGGGCACTGGATGAATCTGACTCCAGTAGCCATGGTGGTGCTGCCAAGATCCAAGCTTGCTGACTCAGGGGGAATCTAGCGATAAACAGGCTTGGTAGCCTCAACCTGGCAATAAGAGATGCAAGACATCAGTCTACATCCTAGCATAGCGGGAGATAAGTATGTCCTACATCACCAATTATTCATATATCACTATATTGAGCCTGGAAAAGGAGTTTCATAATTATCTAATTTTCACTCAACTGCGGAACTTTTGGGGAAAGTCCATTTCATGCAAAAGAGTTAAACTGGAGCCTAATTAGGCGCTAAGGCTATTCCTCCTTACTTCCTTCTTGCCATCTTCTGGTACACCCCTTATACTCATTTTCTCTTCCCTACAAATTGTTCAATGATAAAATGAAAATTGAGCTGAAAGTTGCCATAGGAGAGAAGGCCATTCAAGAATGGATAGATGAGGGTTTCATAGAGCTGGGACTTCCTGCAG
Source organism: Collybiopsis luxurians FD-317 M1 (assembly GCA_000827265.1). Taxonomy (NCBI): domain Eukaryota; kingdom Fungi; phylum Basidiomycota; class Agaricomycetes; order Agaricales; family Omphalotaceae; genus Collybiopsis; species Collybiopsis luxurians. The sequence goes on along the minus strand of KN834794.1, from coordinate 217,678 downwards.
AGATTGTATTCAATGTCCTTAAGGATAATTCAATGGAACACCCTTCTTCAGTAATAAACTTCGCGAGAAGGAGACCGGCAATTTAAAAACAGTCAATTTTATGTATCTCCTAATGCTGAGCCTCTGCTTTTACTCATCTCACAGACTGTCAGCTGTTCCTGAACCCAAAGTTGCTCCATCCTATCCACATGTGCTGCTGAAAGCAACATAGCTTACTATTCAGCTCTTTCCTTCTCACCATGTCAGCTCAATTGTTCCTCATTCTCCAGATTTTCTCAATAATACTCAACCTTCTTCTCTCTCTCCATTGCCCCTCTTACACCACAGCAGATTTAGTAAGAGTCTTACTAAATCTGCTGTGACTGCTTCCAATGAGCCTGTGGCTTCTTGCATGCTGTTCCTGAATTCAAAGTGGCTCTGTCCCATCCATGCATGCCACTGAAAGCAAGACAGCTGAATATTTGGCTCTTCCTGTCTCACTGCAACAGCTCAATTGTTCCCCATTCTTCAGGTCTGCTTGAAAATAGTTGACCTTCTTCTCCCCTCCTATCAAGTCCACTGAGACTGCTTCCAATGAGCCTGCAACTTCTCCAATTATGTTCCTGTCAAGCTATTATTTGTTTTGAAATAGCTCAGCAGATGTTCTTCAATATTTTGTCTTCACTGAGTTTCACCGCTCGCATCGTCCACTGCGCCACTGGTATCTACAATAATTCACACATGCGTAATGCTTATGTCGAAATACACATCATACCCCATCATACGCTTGGCACCCTGTGTCTACATACACTGACAATATCGATGATCTTCCGACTCATTCAGGCAGAAAAGTCATCCCACTGAGGTTGTCCCACTGCTTGTGGCAAAGCCTCAAATGTTCGGAAGGCTCTTCTGGGGTAGCCAGATGTACAAAGGATGTTGCGCGGCGCCCAAGGATGGCGGCTGATTAAGTGACTGTGGCATACTTGGAGGAAGCGTTTGTGGTGCCTGAAGGATACAGGTTGGCACATTTTCTTTGTCATATGCAATGCATGAGTCATGACAGAGGCGCCAGCAGTGCATGTCGTTGGATAAGATGTAAATAAGAATATCAAAGAAAGGAAGGAAGGAAGTATATTACATGGCCGGTCCAAAATTTGAACGCGGAAAGGATCATATTTGATCCTAGTATCTGTGAGTTTGGCCGAAGCTTGGCTCAATGGCTCTGCGTGGGTACATGGAAGTATTACTATATAATTTGTGACTAAACAAAGAATACAATGCAGAATAGCTTCTGGCAATTCTTCATTAATTAAATCTGGGGTCACCTTGACCTTGACCTTTGGGGGATGTCAAAATTTCATCAGTGGTAGTCACTACAACCTGGGAGACGTTGATGGCTGTCTAATTTTCAATACAGTTATTATCCCAGGCTAAGTTGCTTGTATATCAAAGTATCAACATACCGAGACATCCTGAGATTTCTGAAAGGCGGTATTGGATGTATGCTGTGCATTTGCTGTCGGTAGAGTGATAACATTGTCATTTGATATCTTAGCTGGTCGGGCATTAAGACTGCACGGAGCATTCATCAGACCGAGAAGCTACTTTGGAAGGTATAGTACCTACGCGACAAGCATAGAGTTGGAGTATGCTGTAAACTTATCAAAAGATGTATATAATTGCAATGGGCCACTCACATTTTGCGAGTAGAGTGTATACCAAGATCCAAACAGCTGATATTAATTCTGAGTAAGTACTCTGTGCTGGCAGAGATTGATGAGAATGTCTGTGAGAAGACATACTGTTTGTTGGCATTGTAACATACTGTGAGGATTGGATCAGGATTCAAGTAATACTGCACAACAGACCGGAAGGACATTTTACTTACACAGATAACAGTTATAACAGAAATGATGCTGGAGCACAGAGATTCAGAAGCAAAGTTTAGCCAAACTTGGCTGCCAACCTACCTAGTTAACAGACCGGTTGCTGCAGAAATCAGCAAGCTTCTCTGGTTGAGTCAGAGACTAAAAGTTTACTCAATGTGAAAGCTATCAAACGGTCAATCAAAGCCTCTGTTCTATGGAAGCAATAAGAGAAGTGTAAATGAATATCATTCAATGCATGCCCTACTTTTTAAATGATGTTTTGCGTTGGGCAACAAGAAATACACAAAGCGTGCATGAAACTCCAAGGTCAACAAATGACCCCAGTGAGAAAAAGGTGGTCAAAAGCCATGACCAGTGCTCCAGGAATTCATCATATGTTGTAACTTTAAATCCACCAGTTGTCAGAGCGAAGCTTGCTGCAAAGCGCAGAGCGGCCAAGAAAAATAAAAAATATGGTATGATTTTTGGGATTCTCCGGAGTCGATACACTCGTGAGATAAAAAATCCCTAATATCATGCCTCATTCAGAAACACGACCGGTACGCCAGTAGATAAAAATCATACTTGAACGGCCACGGTTATCATACCTTCAAAGAGTAAACCTACTTCAATACTGTCAGGGAGTTTGACAAAACGCTGAGGCTGTCCGAAGTCAATGATTGTCATCTCATAGAGAGTATGCGAGAGTGAGATAGTGTGTCCTAATTCAAAAGCGCTATGTTGAATTATCAGTGAAACTTTTGAGCATTTGCTGGCTTTTCGCTTACTAGACAGCTGCAACCTGGGTAGAAGTAGATAAGAATCTGTTCAATGGCACAGTCAAAACTCACAGCAAGCTTCGCCTGCCATTTCTCTTCAGGGAAAGCTCTGTAGAAGAAATATATCTGGAGAGTAATGATACCAAGGAAGAATGTTGAAAGTCCATTGGCAATCTCTAATGTCCCGATGATGGAGTTGAGAGACATGCTCCTTACTGGTCACTCCGCGAGTATACGGCCTTTATAAAAGGTTTTGCGGCACTGCCATATCGCCAGCCATTCTGAAAACATTTGTCCACGAGGGATGAATGGAGCGTCCGAAAGAAGCGTTAAATTGGATAAAGGCTGCCATCAGTCAACGAGGAGCCTGAGCCTGACAGGTGTCATGCATTATGCATTCAATTTGGAGATCCACTAATTCGGAGGTCCTGTCATATCCGCAGGCTGACGGTTGGGAAGTGCCCGCGCCCAAATATTCCACGACCAACAAGAACAAGACAGAAGGAGCAGTTACAGAGACAATAGATATATAGATACGTGGCTCTACTGATGCAGATGATAAGGCCAAGGAGGAAAAACAAGCGGAGCCAATTGACACCGGCTCCATTGATGATTCAGGCGATGTTGCTATCAGCGCCGTGATCGAGCTTGTGATTTCGGAAAGTAGAGGGCAACGTTGAGAAGAAGAACGGCGGAATTTGGATCCCAGAAGCTGAGGATTCAATCATTGAAATTGTGATAGATGATGAAGATGGTAAGGGTTTGGGTATGTTAAGCAAGCCCAAGAATCAAACTTGCATTTACTCAGTAAAGATTGAGGAGTACACCCATAACCTGGACGTTGATGACTGCGGGAGGAGAAAGCGTGGCAGGTAACTTGAAGGTATTCTGTGACTCACTTGACAACGAGTTCTGTAATGACCTGTAACTTTAATGACATCTGTCATTCTTTTTGAGCAGCGAAAGAACCACTTCACACCTGAGCGCAGGTTTATTCAGCCATTTAACGCATTTAAGTATATCTCATTCTTGCTCATAATTGATAACGCGTTATTCTATACACCGTCACAATTCCAAACAGCCCCTAACAGCCCACACACTATTCGCATCCTGAATTGCAGTCTTCAGAGCCAATATTGCTTAGATTTATCGACTCTCAAGCTGGGAAGGCGAAGACTCACGCAAGGGATGAAAACTCTTCAGTAATGGTCCTCATGGCCAGTATGAAATCTAGTCTTCGGAACATAACTGGGGCATTAAACGAGGCCGGATGCGGATGGGGAAAAGAGGTTTAGTATCTACCAGGGTGGTGGGGCCGCTTTTGTGCGTCCCGCCCACGAATCTTTGTGGTTTAAAGTTCCCCAAAGGAGTCGTCCTATCGAAGACCCGCAGGGGACGCCAGGTGTTGCTAAATTGAAGCTGGCTACTTAAGTAAAACTTCGTTATGTAATTATCTCCAGGACTGATTCACATATACTAGGCCCGTAATTTTCTACTCCAGCACCCTGTCAGTGCTCTCATGAGATGATCCTTCGTTTATATCCCTACGGTGTTGATCTCGTCGTTGAAGCAAGTATGTTAGCAGAGCAAATGACACTGTAGATCACGCTCGGTGTCAACGCAGCCTCTTCCATCATCATTTTTGGTGGAAGAGACTTACTCATGGCAAAATTTATGCATGCAGTGGCAATATTTCCTTTGAGAACCCTGAGGTTATACGTATGAAATTCAGTTTTGAACAGATAGAGATCATGGATAAAACTAACCTTGGCTGTTCTACTTGCGGAAAAATAACACTGATTCACTCAGTTTGGATTTGAACGCATTTAGCGGAAGGTGGAAAGAAAGTCTTACATTGGAAGCCATGCCTGTGAGTTTTACATGAACGGCGTGATACTATTTTGCTCTACGAGCTCGCTCACCTGCATGACATACGCCCACATGTTACAAGAAGCTACGATAAAGGACCGTTCTGGGAATGAGTTAAGCGAATATCAAGCCGACGACTTTCGGAGTAACTCACTCTCGCTATCTTCTCCGGTTAACTCATTTGCCCAAGCTAATATAAGCCCTGACAACCCTCCTTGTATAGTTGTCTGTCGCAGAAAGTGGCATTTAGAGGTTGATTAAACGGTCCAGTAAGCACTGCCTGAATAGTACGTACCATGTAGTACAACGCCCATCGCCTGGCAATATGTGTATATAGCGGTGTCACTGCAAGGAGAATGCAGACGATCATGCTCCATGTCTACACACCCAAAATGGAGGGAATCAATGCGTGAAGAGTTGACGTGCACTTTGCGAGTACTCACTCCTGCAACAATCATTGGGGGCCACCGCAAGCCGATTGCATCCGACCACCATGCCCAAGAAAGTGCTTGACATTCAAGACAGAGTCAAATTAGGGTGCGAAGTATGGGATCAGAACCGAAACTCAACTAGATACAACCTGGACTACGTTCTCTCCAAGAGGATAAACGTTAATCTGGCCGACTGTATAAACGGTCTTCGTCTTTGTATTGAAACTCTTGAGCCAGAAAATCATCGAAGTCGTGGGTCCGCTCCCGTTATTGAACAGAACATACACTGTAAGAGAACGCCAGATTTAATCCAAGGGGAGCAGTCTCCGATAAGATAATGTGTATTTCTTACAAGGAACGAGGGTGTAAATATGCCACGTCGTGAAAAACCCCTTCACCTTTTCTTTGGTGAACTTCGAAGGTGGTCTTCTATTGACCTGTGCCATACGCTGTTTAGCGAGATCTAGTTGTGCTGGGGTATACAAAAAGGATGGCTTGGTGTTGTGCGGGAGGTCTGGCATTATGAGATATCCCAGTAACGCTATGGGAATGGTGATGACGCCGTCGACGATGAACAACCCTGTTGGTTCAAAGCGGTCCAGTAAGTGAAGAATGGTTTCGAAATTGACGTACATTTCCATCCAGCTAATCCATGTACACCATTTAGCCCGTTGTATGCAGCCTAAATACGATTACGCGACAAATTTGCTTGGTTTAATGCCGACTTACGGTCTGCAAGAACCCGCTGAACATGGGTCCTATGGCGCTGGCAGTCTGGTATGGTAAATATGTGAGGATGATCTCTGCGACCGATTAGAATCTACCGACGTGAAAGATGCAAGCTCGTTTGCCCAGCTCGTCCCCTTTATACCAGCTTCCGATGACATATTGAATGGCTGGATAGAATGTAGATTCAGCCAGACCTACCGACGATGTTTCAATTTGAATAGGAGGAATGTTAGACGTGCTTACTATTACTCACCGACGAAAAATCGAAGAACGACCAAGTGGGAAAAGCTCTTTGATGTGCATAGCAGCATTGTAAGCACACTCCATAGCAATTCCATGGTCGGGATCTGTAGATGTGAAACGAAGGTCGTTCGTCAGGTTTGAACGAGGATGTAAATATGGAAGGGAAGATACGAGTCATACCCATAACGAAGGCCGGATTCGAGTGATCAACAAGCTGAGGCGAGGGGGAGACAAATTAGCATACAGATAAAAGCTCGAGACGCTAAAATAGAACTTACTTTGACGGGATCTGTCCAATAACATAACCACAGGTCCAGGCAGTTGTAATGTAATTCAAGTCATTCCCGACCCTAGAACAAGACTAAAGGTCAGAGTTAGGATGAACGAATGGGATAACGTACAAGTTAAGACTAAAATAAATGCCAAAAGAAAGCATAAGCATGACCTAGGCTCATAAGAGCCGCAAAGACGTTCGTACTCTTCCTGCATACCGGAAACATAGGCGTTCTTGGAAAGAAGGCCAATGAGATGTGTCCGGAATGGTACCCGATAACCCAGTTCTCACCGTAATGTTCTGCTGGTCCAGATACGTGAAATAGATAAGCAGATAAGGCTATCGCTTCTGACCGGAAGAGAAATAAAACTTATTTGCTGAAATACGACAAGGCAGCGTAGGTTAACAAACACGAGTCGAGCCTGTTGAGAAATTGACGTTCTTCGGGGGGTTTGTCCCATGTATCCCTGATTCCACAGCTCATCCAAACCCGTCTTTCAGGCGAATAGCAACGGCGTATCCATACCAAATATAGCTCCGAAGCTTCCTGGTTGGTTTCACCTCAACATCTGAAGTCCCATCCATCGCCTGATCCTTCAATGAAGATGTCCGTGACATTTCGGGCTAGCTTTGGAAATCAGAACGAGGATCCAAGTACAAGAGACGGCGCAGGAAACTGACGCCAAGCGTCAGTGGAGAGTAGGGTATCCGTTTATATAGAGGGAATCTACCGTCGAATAATACTGCAATCTAGTTAATTCCCATGTCAGATGGCGTAATTTTTGGCTTTCACGGGCTTCGTCCCAGATCAATGGACTAGAAACGAGCGCATAGGTATGCGAGCGAGCAACGGAAGTCACAGGGTAGCCGTTCGTTGGTCTTTGACTCTCGTATATCCTTGTTCAAAGTACCTACAGTGCTGCGTGTCTGACAATAAGCACTGGCCTTGTATCAAAGTGTGTCCTTGTACGCTGGTGTCATCGATCGCAATAAGGTTGTGCGATGATGCCATCCTACCGGCGGAATAGTAGTGGACTGAGTCTAGGCAAACTTGGGAAAGACCGCTCGAGCTTCCATTTCAAGTTAGAACCTGAATATCTGAGGAGAGGGTGTGCGTTGGCGATTGAAGTGGATGGACTGAGGCATTGTTCAGCGTGTCGCCGCCCACTCAACGCCTCAAATCCGGGATCGATTTAGTTCGGCACTACCAACCTAGCGGCAAGGTTTGAGATTGTAAAGAAGAATTTCTTTTGGCTAAGTAACAGCCCGTTAAAACCACTCCCGCTGTAGTGGTAAGTAAGGGAGGAGTGATTATGCCGAGTCGCCGAGTTCAGCGGCGGGTTTACTTGTGATTGCAGCAATGAGCCGAATAGACCGGGCAGCGCCGAAATAGACCGGCGTCTTCGGTTGTCCAGCTCGGCTTGTCTTTAATGGAAGCCGAACGGAAATCGCTGCAATCCTCTTCATCGTCAGCCGTTCAGCCTTTATCGAGTCCTGACAATTTGGGGACCACCTCAAGCTTCAACTTGCATATTCACTGGCTCCGATTCAAAGTTACAATGCAGTGCCACACTATTATTTACAAGCTGTTGGTAGTATTTACAACATGTCCACAAAAAGTCCATAGTCCATGCGACGTAAATATCAAGACCCATGATTACATGTCACGTCGTGCCAAAAATGCCATTTTTACCACCTCAATCAACCAACTCGATAGCGACACACCAAAAGCTTCTCCCCCACGGCTCGCTACTTCCATCCCCCGGCTTCTTACGCTCGCAACACATGAACCTCACTGGCTGGCCATCCCAATATCTAAGCAAATCGAAGGATATTCCCCCGGGAAGACGAAGCGTGAGGGAAGGCGAAAATTCGAGGAAACCATAACAAAAGTCTGTGGTTAAGATATCCTGTATGTCCACGACGCTGACGTGAGTAAGGCTCAAAAACAACAAAAAAGACTCACTTTTGGTCCAAACACGACATTCTCCCGATTCTCCTGTAGGCTAAAGTAGCTCCTTCTCTGCGCAGCGTTGGTGAGGTTCAACGGCGGAGCCGTTCCTGTACCCGTCGCTCTTCGTGACCTCTTCAAGGGTTTTACTGAGACTTTCGACAGAGACTTAATCTTGGCGGACATAGATCCCGAGCTCGAATGCGAGTGGTAAGAGTGAGCCGAGTGTGATGAATAACTCGAATGCGTGGAATGCGCTGATCCGTGAGACGAACTGGAGTTCAACGAAGACGATGAAGAGGACGCGGAGCTCGGTGGGGAATCAATACTGTTGTCATCATCGTGGGGATGAAAGGAGAGATACAGCTGCGAACTATCGTCTCTCAGGGAATGGTTGGAAGGAAATGGCGGTGGGCGAGGGTCGGGTGAACGAGAAGATTGATGGGTGTGAGCGAAATTTGGCATGGTAGCTATCAAAGGGGATAACGCCCAAGGTTTAGTGGGCGAACTTAGGTCGTGCGTCAGGTTCGGGTCAATGTAGCTACAGTACGGGGCAGTGAGCTGGTGAATGAATTCGAGCTGCTTCCAGCGTACCTCATAAACTTCAGCGCAGCGCCAGATCCCCATGGAAGATGCAATGGCCTATCAAAGGTATTTCCAAACATAATGTCATCCGCAGAACGGGGCTGCAGGAATCGACCTGAGTGGCATGAGCAACTCGCCCAATTTCCGCTAAGCTGAGAAGGTAGTGGCTCACCCTGCACCTGAATACTCCATGTAATTCCTCGCCTATCTTCCCTCTCAAAGTACTCGCAGTCTCCATTGAACTCCTTAATGTTGGCGATAATTTGACCCTCGAAAACATCAGAGACCACTCGAGCTGGAGCATTGGTATTGACGAGATGGGTTATTGGAATCAAATTTGAAGGGTCCGGTCCACAGAGAACTTGCAAATGAGGCATACTGGGTCAACAGCAAAGAGAAATGCGGTCGAATGTCCGAGTCGACTGCAGTGAGACTGAAGCAGTGCAACACAATAAAAATTCTTCGATATTGAGGTTCCGGGGCTGTAGACGACTCGGCAAGGATGCCAAAGGAAAAGGTAGGAGTTGAGGAACTGGAAATTATCGTATAAAGGAGTGAGAGACGTAGCCGGCTACGTAGTATGCGGAAATGGAGGGAGAAGGTGACGGAGCGTCTAAGGTGGAGATAACTAAATAGGGTAAACCTTTCACAGGGCTATTCCCGTTCTAGAATATTGTTCCCGTGGCCAACTGCGCAGCGCGTACTGCATTATGAATCTTGGAACGACTTGAGATATCTGGGTAGCGTCAAGCAAGTCCAAGCAACAAATAGCGAGAAATCAACTTCTGAGAACTGATTCTAATAGTGGTTACATGGTGCAAGATATTTCTTCCAGCGGCGGCAACTTGACAGGCAGAATGGGAAACGCAAAACTCGACCGCACGAAAGTAAGAGATTCGCCCCAGCGGGCCTCAGAGCAAGCGAACATCTCAAGCAGTGCTCTCCGCCTTGCCCGGCTTATCAATTAGCAACTGACTGGCGGCAAAATCAAGCTGGCATTAACCGGTAAACGAAACTCAAATAATTCTGACGAAAATAGTTGGACCGGGATGGAACTCGCGCCCCACGTAGACAACAATCATGACCAAGGCCCCAGGGCATGAGATCAAGAGAAAACAGGGGCAGAACTGCTAACTGAGAGTTGTAAAAAAGGAAATAACTTCGGAATTAAGACTAAGATCAAAGGTATAATACCCCTTCCTGACGGTTAGAGGGAAGTCCGAACTACAGGTAGTAACAAACCGACCTCTAAGAATTGGTTTTGAACAGTACCTCTCCATTGAATAAAGCAATTATATAATTTGTAACCACTCCGACATTCGGTGACAGTGTGACCATTGCTTCTTGTCCTTCAACGACCACCACCATGGCCCTGTTTCCTGGCGCTCAAAACATTCAAATTCATAACCCCGAAATCATCAGTGTACATGGTGATCAATACACTACTATAAATAACACTGTTCCAAGGGGTAGGTTAATCCGCAGTCATAAAGTGATCCCAATCAAGTGACGAGGATCCGCATGTGCTACAGAGGACATTGAACGCAAACTTCGCGAGAAGCTGGACCCTGATTTCAAAGCCCATATTGACAGTGACAAAATTTGCTTGAAGGATACCAGAGTGGAAATCATTAACAAGATTTCTAACTGGATTTACGTCACTGGAAAAAATATTCCACGGGGCTTTTTTCTTTATGGACCTGCAGGAACAGGAAAATCTGCCATTAGCCATACCATTGGCAAGCAGTGCAAGGATGAAAATTGCCTTGGAGCATTCTTTCGATTTGACAGAACCTTTACTGTCGATCGAACTCCGAGTAAAGCCTTGCAGAGTATTGCTTATAATTTGGCGCTATATATACCAGAATTTGGGAATAGACTGGTTGAGCTGTTGGACAAAGATCCCTACGTATCAAGCAGTCCTAGCCTCAAAGAGCAATGGCAAAACTTGATTCTTAAACCTGCTCAATCAATGCTTGAATCCAAGCAAGTAGTCATTGTAATAGATGCCCTGGATGAATGTGGTCACCAGCAGAGAGATAGTACTAGGATGAAATTTCTCTCTGTCTTAATGGATGGGATAAATGAACTTCCTCAAAATTTCAGAGTTCTGGTTACATCTCGATTGGAAGGTGATATTGCAGAAATACTTGAAAAGTATGGCAATCTACTTCAAGCTCAAGATATGAGTGCCCTGGTAAATACAAAGAATGACATATATAAGTATGTTGTTCACAGAATGGAACGGTCAATTAATCAGGGTAATTTCAATCTTGATCAATGTAGGACTCTGGCTGAAAGAGCTGAGAACCATTTTCAGTGGGCATATACAGTTTGTGAAGCTCTTCATCAACAAGTTAAACCTGGTATAAAGGTTAGAAAGCGTTTTGAAAGGTTCATGGCAATGCAGGCAAATGTTGATGAGGGTTTTAATCCTCTTGATCAACTATATAAGTCTATCCTCCAAGAAATTTTTGACTCTGAAGATGAAAATGTCATGAATGAATATAGAAAAGTTATGGCTCAAGTCTTAGCAGCCTCTAAGCCACTGTCAAAGGCAGCCTTGAGGAACCTCCAGGTGTCATATTTACACTACATAGAAGAAGACGATGAGGAGCAGGGAGTAGATGCCGTCATCCCATGGCTCGGTTCACTTTTGACTGGTGTGAATCAGTCAGATGTTCCCATACAACCGGTTCATACATCAATTCGTGACTTTCTCCTTGATAAAGATAGGAGTGGTATTTATGCTATTGAGATAGAGAATGGTCATAAAATAATGGCAGCAGGTAGCATCAAGCTTATGACTGAGCAGTTGCATTTCAATATATGCAACTTGCCAAGCTCATATTTACTGAACTCTCAGATAATAAATTTAGAACAACTTATTAGTGCTGGGATATCTGCGGAGTTAGAATATGCTTGTTGTTACTGGCATAATCATCTTGTGGAGAATCCAGGGGATGCAAGTGTCCTGGTCTTGTTCAAGACATTTTTGTTTAAATATTCTTTGTTTTGGATGGAGGTTCTTGGTATTTTAAATCAGCCTCAAGTGATTCTCAGGAGTATGGAGAATATGATGCAGTGGATTCAGCTTGCCATAGTAAGTCTTCTGGTTCTCTTAAAATAGATGTATGATACTGATTAGAATGGATGCATGTAGAAAAACCCAGATTTTTCCAATTTACAGTGTGTGGTGACGGAAATTAACCAATTTGGGTACATTTTTGGAAAGATGATGGCAGAATCCACACCCCATCTCTACATTTCTGCACTTCCATTTCTACCCCAGCAATCCGCTTTGAAAAAGATTTATTCATTGCATTTTCACAATTTAGCTACAATATGTGAAGGGCACAAAATACACTGGCCATCTCAACAAATTTCTCTACAATTAAATGGAGAAGTAATTTCAGTGGCTTTCTCTCCAAATGGAAAAAGAATTATAGCCGGAACTGACCGATCAGTGCAAATATGGGAGATAGAAACTGGGACTCTGATGGGATCTTTACAGCATACAGACTCAGTTATGTGTCTTGACTTTTCTTCCGATGGAAGAAGGATTGTATCTGGGTTAATAGATGGGCTTGTGTGTATATGGAGCACTGAAACTGAAAGTCTGGTGTGTTCACCTATGCTAGGGCATACAGGCCCAGTTACATCAGTTGCCTTCTCTCCAGATGGAAAGAGGGTTGTGTCTGGATCATATTACCAGTCATTGCTTATATGGGATGTAGAGACTGGAACTCCATTAGACACTCTGCAGGGGCCTAAATCCATTGTTTACTCGGTTGCTTTTTCTCCAGATAGTAAAAAAATTGTAACAGGATCATTTGAGTCCTCATTGCAGGTCTGGGATGCAGTTACTGGACATCCTGTGGGGGATCTTTTGCAAGGACATACAGGGCCAGTTATCTCTGTTGCCTTCTCTCCAGATGGGAGTAGAATTGTATCTGGATCATATGATAAGTCTTTGCTTATATGGGATATAGAGACTGGAACAGTCATAGGAAGCCCTTTGCAGGGGCATACTGACTCTGTTAACTCAGTTGCATTTTCTCCAGATGGAGAGACAATTGTTTCTGGATCAAGGGACCACTCAGTGCAATTATGGGATGTAAAGACTGGATTTCCCATAGGAAATCCATTTCAAGGCCATGCAGCCAGTGTAAACTCTGTTGCTTTTTCTCCAGATGGGAAAAGGATTGTAACTGGATCAGATGACTCTTCTGTGCGATTATGGGATGCACATCCTGGGCAATTAGCGCAGGATCTCTTGCATGGGCATACTGGTTCAGTTGAGTCAGTAGGCTTTTCTCCAGATGGAAAGCAAATTGTATCAGGATCACAAGACAATACTGTACAGATCTGGGACACAAAAACAGGAGATCCAATGGGAAAGCCTTTGCAAGGGCATACCAAAGCAGTTGTATCTGTTGCCTTCTCCCCAGATGGGAAAAAGATTGTGTCTGGATCACGGGATGAGTCAGTCCTAATATGGAATACAGAGACTGGGAACCGTATTGGAAATCCTTTGCAAGGGCATACAGACTGGGTTACCTCAGTTGCCTTTTCTCCAGATGGGAAGCGGATTGTATCTGGATCCTACGATTGGTCAGTGCGCATATGGGATGCAGAGACAGGGAATCCCATTGGAAATCCTCTGCAAGGGCATATGGCACATGTTTACTCAGTTGCCTTCTCCCCAGATGGAAAGCAGATTGGGTCTGGATCTGATGATGACTCGGTGCGAATATGGGATGTAGATGCAGGAATTTCCATTGGAAAACCCTTGCAAATTAACGATGAACTTTTTGCAGTTGCCTTTTCTCCAAACGGAAAGAACATTGCATGTGTCTCAGGTCAAGTGCAGATATGGGACTTAGAGACCAGACTCCCAGTAGGCAGTTCTCTATTGCATCAGGGTATGGTTCTTTCTGCCGCATTTTCATCAGATGGAAAGTGGATTGTGACTGGATCAGAAGACTGTGCACACCCTGTTGTGCATATATGGAATGCAGAGACTGGGGCCCTGATGGGAGTGCCTCTCTATGGTCGCTTTGGCTCAGTTCGGTCAGTTGCTTTTTCCCCTGACGGCGAAAGCATTGTGTCTGGATCAGAAGACTCATCGATCCAGGTGTGGAGTGCCAAGGCTCAAAATCCGCATAGAGAATCTGTAAGGCAGGTAGGAGATGCAAGTTCAGTCATCCAACACTTGTATTCTTTATCATTTTGTCCCCATCACAATCATTCTCTACTCCACTCCCATGATGTTTTTCAGAATGTTTTTCTTCGAAATGATGGATGGATATGTGGCTCTGATTCTTCTCTTCTTCTTTGGATACCCCCTGAGTACCAGGCGGGACTCAGACTTCCTCACATGAAACTTCTTATTTCTAGGGCAGACAAAGCTTCCTTAGATCTAAGCAAGTTTGTTCATGGTACAAACTGGACTGCATGTTTCAAAGGGCATGATCTTTCTACTGACCCATTTTAGTAGTTATTTTGCAAAAAGTGCTTTTAGCTGAGGAAAGTCACTTCAACTTATATACTTACATTTGTATTTTAAATATGTATTTACTCGATAATATGTAATACTTTCAAATTCAATGAAAATGGGCTTAAGAACAAGTAATCTTGAATTTGGGCAATTTTTGTTGTTTATGTTTTGTCTGTATCAAGGAACTTGTATGCTTGTCGACTACTTATATACTGGTTTCAACGACTATGTCGATTGGTGATAACATGACACGTAGGGACCATAAGTCTTGTGAAGTGATATATCGAGTGTCGGTAGAGCAGCTGTTGAGTAAACGGCTCGGAGTAGGAGACTGCATGGCAAGAGCACGTAAGTACAAGTGTAGAATGGAAAAGTTCACCTCCTTCGGTAGACGGAGATCAATGAGTGTTTGCATGATGAGGGCGGGAAGATTCGATTGGGATAGTTGTTCGAAGGTGGTAGTGTACAACTGACTGAAATCGACATTTTCAGCTTTGAAATATCCATCCATGATGAGAGCAGCAGCCTGGGTAGCCTCCAAGGACGGCTTGAGGTCATATTACAATGGGCAGAATTATTTAGGTACCGTCAAGGCGTAAATGTGAATGCGGAGGATGAGCTCTCCGGCACCCGGAATGGATAGCGCGTACTCAAGTTGAATGATTTCTTGATCAAAAAGACCAGCAAAGATATATAGCGCCATGCGGAGAACACGCAAGCCCGTGTCGTCCTGCAACTCGTCATAGGCCTGTAGATTTTGTTCGACAAAGAATTGAACAAAGAATGACACCCAGTCGTAAATCTTTGGCCACGATCTTTGCATAGAAAGCGTAATAGCACGAGAGCGCGTATGTACGTTAAATACTGCAACTGGTTTCGGTTGTATATTGGCGGAAATAGTCGTCAAAATGAACAAGGGGAGTCCAATGTCATCCGATGGCTCGATGTGATTTTCGGGTATAAAAGCTAACTTGTCCAGGTGAAGTGGAGCCCGGTTCTGCGAGAGGAATCTCAAAAAGAATGCAAAATTCCCTTCAAAGGTTCGAGAATCTGTGATTAAACAAAGAGCCCTGATGCGAGCACTGTCTCCAGATCGTGCTCTGCGTCGAAAATCCACATAGCAGTGAGCTCTGCGTAACATTGAGTATGTCAAAGCTCACCTCGGTCTTCTGGTTTCAACTATCCATGGGTAGCTTGATCTTGATTATTCAAAAAATTCAAACGCCGTTGTCAAGCTGTGGTATAAAGAAAGTGATGGAAGAACGTTTTGGCTAATAAGCGCCCGATCCCGCCTGATAGATAACGGGCCGGCGGAAGCGCACTCTCTCTTCCAACGTTTGGCGGGCTCGAATGGTCATGCAAATGGATGTAGACTTGTCGATGTATTCAAAAAAGAGGCCGATATCATTCTGCGGCGGCAGCACCGCAGAATCTTCGAGGTGCTCTTCAGTTAACGCGTATGGGCTTTAGATACAGCTAGATATAAGTAGATGCAATGGATACAGCGTGTATAGACCATACTATTACAATAACTTCAAACATATTTGCGCAACGCAGCTTTTCATCATAGAAGCCCGACGGGGCAAGTCCAGTATGGCAGTAACGGCCCTCTCAAAGTTGTATCTAAGTATAAGTGCTGCTCACACGTATGTCCGACTTTCTGCCGCGACTTCCGCGAACCTCATGGATTGTAGGGCAGGCCCAGACGTCTCGGTTCCTCGTCTACGATCGCTCTCCCCACCTTGTGTGCCTCTATTACCAGGGCTTCGCTCACCCACTTGAACGCCACTTTCAAACACCATCCCCTCTTCAGCACGTTTATTTTCTGCCCGCAGGTTGAGAAGCATCCGATTTCCCAGTATGGATAAGAGAACAACAGTCACAGGTTCGACTAACCCTGCTAGAATGGGCTGTATCATGAAAGCTGGTCAGTAACCCGACTTTCGTGCTCTGAGGTTGCAAAACTGACATCCGGATTTGAAAACAGGACAGCATTGGTGACGAAAGATGCAAAAATTCTACGGGCGGAGATTTCGACATTAGCCCTGAGAAATGCTGGGAACAAATCGACTTACACGGCCAGGTACAGGAGCATGTCCTTCAGTAACAGTCGTAATAGATTTAACGCCCATGCACGGCGATTTTGTAAATACTGAATAAAGAGCCTCATCACCAGGATGAGGGTCGTGGTTTCGTATATTAAAATGGGAATCCTACGAGAAGGCGATGAGCTTGTAGAATATGGATTTGGACAGATGCCTCACCAGTACAGCCATAGACCATGAAATTGCGTATCAACTGTACATCGTCTGATACCTGGAGTGATCTCGGCCGAACCTATCATAGTTCAGCTGGATGGCCTTTGCTGATCATGAGCGAATCATATTAGTTCTGACCTTTCGTTCGAGATCCGACCACTCCAATGACTGCAGTCCCTCCTAACACACACGCAATCAACAGTCCCAGCAGGGGCCAACGAATTCTTTTTGAGTTTCCGTAGAGGGCGCATACACAGAGCCAGACGATTCCGTCGGTGAGAATTAGTTGGAGGAGACCTCGATTTTACGAGGAACATTAGGTGGCTGGCAATAAAGGGAGGAAAAGTGGAGAAACGTACTTGTCCCAATAAGCCAATAAGCAATAGCAAATTTACCTTTGGACCATCATTCAAAAAGGTCAGAGCAGAATGAACATTTGATCCCAACCAACTCACAGCTATTATGATCGAAAAATTAGCGCACGCTGCAATATCAACACTGAGCAGGAACTGAAACCCACAACTGTTCGGAGGAAGCATGGATGCGTAGTCGAATGTCCATCAGCCATTGAATGTAATCTATCAACAGGCAACAGAAACGCTTACGCTGTAAGTGACATTTGAGCTCACATGTGCTATAAGTCCATTAGGACGATCAAGAAGCACAGAACCGAGAAGAACTTACTGTACGTTGTTAAAAGTTGCGCTATGATGGCCAGGTAACGATTCTATGAGCAGAACATGAACAATCGTAGTGCAGTCACGGTAAAGACTTACGGAGATGAAGAGAAACGATACTCCGGTTTTTTTCCTTCTCTAATAATTCTCGGTCAGGAGGGAGTTCTTGAAGGGAAAAGGGCGAATGTTTACCCATATGAGCTCGAGCTGTACGATCTCGACAGGTTATAAGACCGCATGACAGAGAAACTGAAACAAACCTCGCCCTCAAACGTCAGAACGTAGTCCCAAAACACCAACGTCGTAGCGGCCACTGTTAAAACCGAGATATGATCACATAACCTTCGAACCTCAAGGGCGTATTCGCTGCTTACTCTGAAAATACGCGGCCCATTGCATGTAGAGATACGTTTTGTCAATGCCAGAAACCGGAACGGGCACTGAAGACATTGTCAATCAATGTCACAGTGCAGAGGTTGTGCTGTCTTGGCCGTTCCAGACGTACCTTATATATGTGAACTTGAGCAGTCAAATATGACAGTGGCGTGCCAGTAAGTTGAACAACATCGTGGAACTCGGATCTCGTGTCAATCTTCTGAGTTTGAAACGGAAGCGGATGGTTTTTCACTCGTAGCCTGAAAAAAGATATATAAGCCAAAACTGAACGTTCCGATGTAACTACTGGCATGTTATGAGGGCATTTGTGCCCAAAAAGTTCGTAAGAAGCTATGTTTTAGAACTAAGAGCGCCTGCTTCAACATGTCGGTGTTCGGACGTAGTCAGTTCAACTTGCCGGTCCATTAAATTTAATCCTTCATCCTTCATCGTTCAGGCTTTAAATAGCTCAGTCTATCATGATTCCCCTGGGGCTAATGGTCTTGGTCTTATGGTTCGATTTCCGCCCTATCGACGCGTCAGTGAGCTTGTGATGGTACGGCAGCTTTGCACACTCCAGGCACTTCGTCTGTGATCATGGTGCTCCTGCGCGCCGAAAGGTATTGTAATGAAAATGTATGCGACGATTCACCTTCACACAGCACAAGGAATGCCTTTTACGGTCTTAGTTCTTCTGTTTGAATTCAAATCAGGAGATAACCTTTGAGCTCTAAAATGACGGCGCTTAAGTACTTGCTTTATATCGTCTCATTTGATGAGCCAAAGGTAGACATGAAGACACATACGCGGCGAGGACTCTTGAGCAGCATTGACTCTTGCTCATATGGAATATTTGAATCGGTAAAAAAAACTGCGTTGCTCGTGTGCTTAAAGCAAGTTGCCCCTGGCCCTCCTCATCTCCCTTAGTATGAACAGACCGTTACTTGGAATAACATCTTACGTTTCTTCGAACAGTACAAATACAGCCTCGGCACTGGAGAACGGCCTTGAGTACTAGCATAGTATTTACGGCATATATGCTCTGGAAGCTTTCATATATATTTAGTCTCAATGTGGCCATGTAAACACGGGAAAAAAGACGTTCATACTTACTGGCCCACTACGCCTGGATCCCCAAACTATTCAAGTACGCTTTCCTCTGAGCAGAATTGTCACTCTCCGCACTGCGCGTGAGAGAACCCTTGACAAGCGACGGATCCTGCGGAAACGGGTAAAAAAAAATGAGCATTACTTGCGCATGTAGTGGGAGCAAGAAGAAAATCGACAGTCCAAATTAGATTCAGGGAGAGGGAGAGGGAGGGGCAAGATTGAAGGAATAGAGAGTAAGCTGGATGGACAGGACACACAAACCTTGAACCAATTGAAGCCTTTCGCATAGGCGCCATCCATGATATACCTATGGTATGCCCCAGCAGGGAAAGCAAGTACTAGGCCTGGAACAACTGGAATGCGGATCCACGCATCCGAGGTTGGATCTGCAATATGATACATGACCCTATAGTACACAGAGCTAATTAATGCAAACTGGATCTTACCTCGAACATCGTAGAACCCTCCGCCGCTAGTAACATAAAACATCGTTTCGCTTCCTGTTGTTTTTCTAAAGTCAAGGGCAAGATCCAAGTTAGAAGAATCGAAAGAATCAAAGGCTCAGACCGGAAACGAAAGAACCCTAATACTCACTCTTGAGCGAAAAACTGCTTCATTTGTTCTAATTGCTAATTTCAAGGACGATCTATGAGTATTCATCCTGGAGCAGCGTAGAGGCCACAAAATAAGGCTAGAAAGATATTTAGCACTTACACCTTCGGTGCCACCTAGCTGTGCCCATTGCTTGGCTGGGTCATTCGGCGTGGGCTCAGTAGACTTGTATCCTCGCTCACGGGCGAGACTACTGACTTGGTTTTGAGAAGTGGCTGTCACTGCAACGTGGAGCATCTGCCAAAAAATCCATGTAAGCCAACAACGACTTCCAAGTTCATGCCAGTGAGCGGTGTCAAAGATACAGGCCAATGCAGAACGGGACGCGTCGAAACATACCTTGAACCCAAAAGCATCGAGCGCCTCGGGTGTAACGCTTTTGGTAGGATTTGAGAGATAATATGCTTGCATTGCGGGTATGACTGATACAGAAGGCCGTAGCGTTCGCTAGGTGCATTTATACGAAAGTCTTGAGTCTCACGGAAATCATACGGCTGGCAAAATATGCTCCAGGTGAGTGCATGCGTCCATTTTCCCTTGGAGGATCCCTTCTATCGCCCCGTTCTCATTCTACCAGTGGAGGGAAGAAGGCTAACAGCAGCACGAGTGGATATCTGTCGAATAACGTTCTGCTAGAGAAATGGCCACCTGGACCGAATGAATTACAAGATGTGAGCCCAGTGTGTAGAGTACTCGTTCCTGAGGGTTTTCTCTTCCACAAAAGGCCTAAACAATGGTGAAACGCGCCCCGGCGTAGCTTCTCCAAATCTCATGAACATCTTCGAGTGATCTTTCATTGCGACGTTGGATCTTTGTCACATCCTTTCCATCGTCAAGGTGTATCTTCAGTCAGCAACGTACTCTCTTCGACGTATTTCTAGTTGGCCATTATTTGAAAGAAGTTTAGCAGATTATGAAGAGCTTCATTGCATTCAAGTAAAACATACCCCGTGTTAGAGTTCATATTTTTGAGGCATCTATTTTCAATGCGTCTCATTCAGTCGCCTTCTTCATCCTGGTCTCGGGAACTGGACATGGTGGAGCAATGGTGGCCATGGAGTGTCATCGATTAATTTCGAGTCTTCGACGTGAGGATGATTTAATTTAAATTTTAAATTTTTGGTAAATTAGTTTCAAGTCACATGACCCTGGACAACGCAACCCTACGCGACGCGACGCGTTTCGGTGGGCTCTCTACATCGAGCCATATTTATCTGATGTACCAGCGGAGTAAGAAAATTAAGTCATGTATGAACATATTTGCACAACGATTCTATGGCTTACTATGAGAGATTCGAGAGTACATATGTATTGTCAAATAGTCCGGTTATCGCCACCGTACCGAGGAAGCATTGGGCCAGAACTTGGGGAGCACCCCAAATCAATTGGGGAAATTATTATGGGAAATATTCATCTTACAACACTGACTTCCTCAAATGATCCACGTGAGCATGACTGCCCACCGCCCTCCTGACACTACTAACTTGGATGCGGAAGGAAGGCGGAAACAAGGAAGAAGGATGTATCACGCGGCATGTCCAGAATCTAAACGCCGGTTTCAAAAGGCTATCTTGGCGATATCATTGATTTATCAATCCGAATATGCAGCTATGATAACGATAAAAGAATCCAGTTGATACCCTACAGACCCTCCTCTCTCTCATCCACCCCCGTATTCGTTTACCTGTGTTTGAATTTCCAGCATCGTCTATGAGTTCTTTCGAGTCAGAATATGATATCGTGTTCGCTGGAGGTTAATCTCTCGTGCCATTTGCTCCATGTAAGCAGCTCATTCCAAATCACATTGTAGGAGGAACAACAGCTTGTGTGGTCGCAGGTAGGCTTGCTGAAGCTGACCCCACGTTGAAGATTCTTGTGAGCCCTCTTTCAACTCTTTCCTATCTCCCTATCTAAATGCCTACTATCTGTATACAGGTCATCGAATCCGGGCACCATTCACTCGATGTACCTGCTCATGTTCAACCGGGGCAATTCTTCTTTAATCTTGCCTCCGGAAATGCGTTATACCACCACAAAGGAGAGGTCAGCGAAGCACTCGGCGGACGTGCACCCGTTGTTCCGAGTGGGCGTTGTCTCGGCGGGGGAAGCAGCGTCAATTGTAAGCGTGTGCCAATCAAAGGGATCGTAATTGACTCAATGGATTTCACAGTCGCTATGTACACGAGAGCCTCTGCATCTGACTACGACGACTGGGAAAAATTGGGTAATCCGGGTTGGGGTTCAAAGGATCTTATTCCTCTTGCACGCAAAGTGGGTTTTCACTGTTACTGCACCTCAAATGACTCTGACGATCTCGTACTGTGAACTTGAAGGTTGAGACGTTTCAAGTCAAAGAAGGCGATAAAGAGACTCATGGAACGGACGGTATACCATAGCATTTCTCATATGATTGACATTATTTTAGTTAACAAAAAATCAAGGCCCCATTCTAGTCTCACCGGGCGGTCACGCTACCAATATAGGCCTAGATTTTATTGCAACTGGTGCAGAGTGGGATAAGCTGCGCACCGCTGGCTATGATACCAATGATTTCAAAACCGTAAACCAGTACTCCGTACGTTTTCTGATGTCTATTTCATAGGCCATGCTGAATATATTTTTCCATTTTTCAGCCATGGCGCATGTATATCAGTCAAAAGACTGGTAGACGCTCGGATACTGCCCACCTATTCATCTACAACAAGGAGGAAAGCAAGAATATACGTATCATGACGGACCACTTCGTCATCCGTGTTCTTTTCGAGTAAAAATCATTTCTCCCCGCCATTTTGATCTGGAATGCTAAGCTCTACTATGCTCGTATTCGTATTCAGCGGAGACCGCGCTGTGGGTGTCGAATATACGTCTTCCGACAAGAACGGTGACGGACAAACACAAATTGTTCGAGCCAGTCGTCTGGTGGTCCTTTCGGGCGGAGCATTTGGTTCTCCCGCCATGTTGGAAAGGTTAAGCGACATAATTCTTGTCATCCTCTATGCTAGAGTGCTGAATTGAAAGTCTTTAGATCGGGCATCGGTGCACAAGAACATCTCGCTGCAGTCGACGTACAACAAAAAGTTGATCTACCCGGCGTTGGTGAGAATTACCAAGGTCAGTCATCATCTTCCCGACCGCGACCTCGATTACGGCGCTAATGGCTGGCAACAGACCATAACTTGGTCTTCATTCCGTATTTCGCTGCTGAGGACGCTGACAGCCTCGATGATATCTTTAGTGGAAATGAAGATATGATTGCTTGTAAGGATTTTGATCAATCGTTTTAGAGCAACAGCTTGAGTTGCTTTAGCTCACCTCTTGCGATGGACCCAGGACGGGTCTGGATTACTTGCACACAAGTAAGTTCCATGTCAATCCGTGTAGGCTTGATTCCCATGGATTTCTTCCTATGTAGCTCCCTTGATGCCGCGATCAAGTTGAGGCCTACTGGAAGCAAGGACCTCGATGAAATTGGACCTTCCTTCACCTCCGCCTGGACAGAATACTTTGCCAATGCGCCTGACAAGCCAATAATGATTACCGCTGCTGCTGCTGCGTGAGTTCTTCTACTTTCCGGTATTACAAGATTCAGGAATTCCCTACCTCTGAACTGGCCTGTCTTTTTTTTTCTCTAGCAACATGTGCGCTCCTCCAGAAAAGCCTGCGAAAATATTCTCTCTTGCCTCATACTCGGTATACCTTTTTTTCTTCTCCGTTGCTTTCTTTGAAATACCAACCTGATCCGTAAACGATCGACTGAATGTAGATGTACCCACTAGCCAGGGGACACACCCACATCAGCTCCGGGACAGATCCCCGGGCTCCCTACAAGTTTAATCCTCGCTATTTCGAAAAGTATGTCCCCTCCTCCCCTCCTCCCCTCCCTCCTCTACTATCGTCGCTTCAAAATTCGTCACTGAATTGAAGAACAGCTACGCTGACGTAGCAATTATACGATGGGCATACAAGCACGCGAGAGAGCTTGCTCGCCGGATGAAGTCGTACAGAGGAGAGCATGCCTTGGGTCATCCCAAATATCCTGAGGGAAGCGCTGCCTCTGTAGTCCCTCACGCCTCAGGCCCTGTTAGCATTTCCGCCCCCGAGATTGTCTATACTGCCGAAGACAACAAGGCAATAGATGATTTCTTAAGGGCGACAAGTAAGTGCTTGACTATGTATATGTCCGTTCGCCACCTGAATCGTCTCTCCTTTCCCCCATTCAGTTGCGACAGCATGGCATTCGGTAACATTCATCCATTGTCCTCTTTGCTGCACTTTGAAAAGTTCATTCCATCCATTTAGCTTGGTACATGTGCAATGAGGCCACGTGCAGAAGGAGGTGTCGTTGATCCTAGACTGAACGTTTACGGTGTCCAGAATCTCAAGATTGCAGGTCGGTCTTCGATCGTTCATGAATCGACGACACAGGATAACTCATTCTTCACACCATAGATCTCAGTATATGCCCAGAAAACGTCGGTGCAAACACTTACAACACGGCTCTCTTGGTTGGGTAAGTCCTCTGATAGCCCCCTATCGAACCCTAACGCCAACACCTCCCTATTCACCAGCGAAAAAGCCTCTCTTATTATCGCTGAAGATCTCGGCCTACCTGTGAAATCTTGAGCGGCAGTTTGGTTAGAGTAAATTTGCAATTGTATGCTTTATAAGAAACCATTGGCTGTCATGTATTTTCGCAATCATCGTATACAATACCACACTAGCTTCTCACGACGTACCATCGACGAGGGGCTGAATACGATTGTTTCCAGAATGTGCTATAGCCCTTACACATTTCGCAAACATACCGTGTTCTGCGCGGAAACCATACCTTCTTAGTGGAAACCTTTAAACCGCCGAGGAAGCATAGTTCATTCCCTTTCCTTTCCATCACCATCATTCCCATATCGTGTTATCGGCCATAGAAGTAGACTATCTGTCCTTCAGGGGGAAGCTGGCCATCTCGCCGCTCGGTCTGTCGTACCGACAGAATTGCAAGACACAGTGTCTTGGTACCCAATATACTTGTAGATACAGTCATTGACCACTCAATGGGACAGATTTTGGTAATCAGTCCCTCATGCACTCTGTAGCTTATTTCTCACAGAAATTTCAAACCAGGCATCATTCTAGGTTGATTATGAGTCTATGTTGAATTTATTGTATTTTTATAAGTTCTATTGCAAGTGCCATGAGCGAAAAATCGATTTCCACCACGAATGGGACAAGAATTCTAGTCACGCCACACGCCGGTTCACCGGATCTCCTGTCATCAATTGCTGTCATCACTACACGAGGCTGTCATTATCACTACCCGAGTCTTCACTACTGTCCCCTTCTTCCTCCCTCTGAGTAGCCTCTCGAAGCACTGGTTTTGGAATAGGAGGAAGGACAAAATCCTTCTTGTTTGGTTGGGCCCCCAGCTGCTTCTCACCTCTCTTTTTTGCAGCATCCCATTCCGCACACATATTCTTCCATTCCTCTGCTCTGAGTAGACTGTGTCGGTGTCTAATTTTGTGGCGAGCGGACTATACACCGGCCGCTTCCGGTCCCGCACTTGCCTAATGCGGTCAACTCAAAAATGCTCGTGCAAACCGACGACGTTTTGCAAGCCCTGGTGCACGTAAGTGCTTCTAGATTATTGAATGACAATTTAGAAGCTATGTAGACTTTAGCTACCAAAAAAGAACTAAGATCATTGCCATACTTCTGCCTCTCCCAGCCTTTTGCTCGAAAAATGTATATTCATCTCGAGCACCAAGTCATATATACTACAAGTAATTGCTTCAGAATATGCCTAACATATAATTCTAATCATAAAAAAATCATGGGATGCAACAGTGGTCAGGGGACAGCGCAATCTTCATTTGTCCCATTGGGTGGTATGTCCCATTGAGTGGTCAATGACTGTAAT
>KN834794.1:70018-192470 GCA_000827265.1 Collybiopsis luxurians FD-317 M1 | reverse complement strand
AATTGAATGACAATTTAGTAAGCTTATGTAGACTTTAGCTACCAAAAAAGAACTAAGATCATTGCCATACTTCTGCCTCTCCCAGCCTTTTGCTCGAAAAATGTATATTTATCTCGAGCACCAAGTCATATATACTACAAGTAATTGCTTCAGAATATGCCTAACATATAATTCTAATCATGAAAAAATCATGGGATGCAACAGTGGTCAGGGGACAGCGCAATCTTCATTTGTCCCATTGGGTGGTATGTCCCATTGAGTGGTCAATGACTGTAATCAGCTGGTTCTGAATCTACGGATGCTTCTGCGCTGCCTTAGGAGAGTCATTCAGCTGAGTAGATAAAACGAATCTGCCAGCGTACGGAAGATTGCGGGAACGGATCACATGGCCGACTCAAAAAGCTCAAGCGTCCGCACGTGACGGCGAGACATCTTGGCTGCGTACTCGACCAAGTATCGCTCTGGCTCAATCGTATTGATATAGTCCTTACAAGATGGCCTGCCCCCAATGCGTGTCTCTTGGAACTAGAATGCTACTGAATGCCAGCCATGAGCAGCTTCTGACGCAATAAAAGCTCTTTTACAAAATAACGAAAGCCCCCCGGATGCTGAACTTTCGCTGGGTATTAAAAATCTGTTGCAGCAAGCGGAGCGCGCTTCGGCCGACTTGGAATCTCAGATTCGACGTATGCAAGCCAGCATTGCTAGGGTCAGTGCCCAACTTGAACTTAATCATAGCCAATATCCAGGTGTACCGGGCTGTTCTCTTCATCCTATTCGTTGTCTTCCACGGGAAATTATCCTATATTCGAATAGTGTGTAGGCGTCAACTCAATCGAGCCAGACTCGGTGGTTACGGACGACCCCGATTCAAAGCTTCCGGGTCTGAGTCAGCTTGAGCTCGGTCCTCGGTCAGATTTCGAGGACTTGGAGGGCTATAGCGCTGTCGTCACCTCTTCTGTATCAATATTCCTGTGTACACATCGTCAGAAAGCAGCGCTTCAGCGACGTGTTGAGTTGGCGCAGGTTTCACTTTTGCGCTTTATCTTACGCAAAATTATCCTCTTTCTCTCTACGTAGACTTGCATTTGGCACGCCAGCTGCCAGCCGTCGATATTGGATATATGTAACGACTACACATTTCAGCTCTCGGCGCGGGATTTTCATCACAATGACTTATATTTATGGTTTACATGGCAGTTTGTAACACATTGCGCAAATTGGCAATGTAAATATGCTTGGATGTGTAGCACTTTGACAGCAGACGGGTAGTCTCATTCACGATGCTAATATCGAGTCTAGCGAATACAAATTTTGCTGAGTCAGGGACTGCTGCCACAGCCTGCGCTAAGATCTAACAGTTGCGGGCCGCCTGTCATCGTTGACGCGCCGAACCTGGGGCAATTGCCGGTATTGGTTATATATACTCTCATACTCTAGACTACGTTACGTTCCCTCAGTATTCGTAATGTCCAGCTTCGTCCGTAGAAATTATCGCGCAAGTATTATCTGTTCATAAAAGCCTGCTTTATTGACCTGATTCTAGGCTCTTTCGCCTCAAATTGTTCCCAAAAGTTCCAAATCTCAACCCATCAAGTTTGGAATACTTGGGGCGGCAAACATTGCTCCCAACGCTCTCATTATTCCCGCCAAGTCTCACCCAGAGGTAGTCGTACACGCTGTTGCAGCGAGAGACCTCAAGAAAGCCAAAACCTTTGCCAAAAAGCATGGTATTCCCAAAGTATACGGCGGAAACACTAGCTATCAACGTGAGTTTCATTTTATAGTTCATTCTATCCCAGTGGTAAAGATAAATTCTTTGGTAGAGCTTCTGGACGACCCGGAAGTGGAGGTTGTCTACAACCCTGTATGGGGCATCTCTTCCTGCCATCTGAACGGCGCAAACTCACACATATGTTTGGTTAGCTTCCCAATGGACTTCATTTCGAATGGACCATGAAGGCTCTCTATGCAGGGAAACATGTTTTGTGTGAAAAACCGTGAGCTTAAAATGACCTACAAAGGTAGAAATGGACTTACGATGCTTAGACTGGCGAATACAGCTGAAGAGGGGAGGCTAATGTTTGATTTGGCAGAGAAGAAGGGTTTAGTTTTGTTGGAGGCTTTCCATTACCGGTATGCATAGTTTCTCTCTTTTATGTGTGAAGCGCACAGCCTTGATAGCTGTACATTATCAGCTTCCATCCTTCTATCCAACGTGTCAAAGCCATTTTGGATAGTGGCGAGCTGGGCAAGATCAAGAGTATAGATGCCCAAATGTCCCTCCCAGCAGGCCCAGTCAAAGACGACAACATCAGGTTCAAGTATGACTTAGGAGGAGGTGCAGTGATGGATGTAGGATGTAAGTGCAATAGTATTGCTGCTGATTCAATGTTAATATGATCCCTTGAAGGCTACACTATCGACTGCATTCGCTACTTGACATCTTCCAACCCAACTTCTGTTGTCTCTGCAACCCCTGTACCCCTCAAATCGGCCAATATACAAGAGACCAAGGTTGATCGAGCCATTAATGCCACTCTTGCTCTTCCCAACGATATTATGGCCACCCTCGAAGGTGATCTTGCCATGCCATGGAGGTTCCTCCCTTTTAAGTCAATTAAGCTCTGGGTTGAAGTCAAATGCGAAGGGGGTGATGTGACACTGATGAACTTTGTTCTACCAACCTTCTGGCACTCAATCAAAGTCTCGACTAAAGCTGGGAGTACCACTAAAACACGCACAGAGAAGGTGTATAAATTTGCTGATGCCCATATTGAAAGTGGAGCTGGGGACTCAAAAACCCTGGATTTGGGACAGGACTGGTGGTTGACATATCGGTATCAGCTTGAGGCATTTGTTGATAAGGTCAAGGGGAGGACTCCACAGACTTGGATCACAAGGGAAGACTCTATAGCAAATATGGAGGCCATTGAAATGGTTTATGAAAAGGTGTGTGCCACTTCATCTCCAGCTTATATGATTTGGCTCCATGTTTATCATTTTTTAGGCTGGAATTGGTTCACGTCCGAAATCTACTTATGAACCATTGGCTCTCTGAGGTTTATTAGATTTTAATCTTGATTCTATGTTTTGGGACATGTCATGCTTTCTTTTCTCTATAATAAAAACTCCTTAATGCTGGTATTGTATCCATCTAAGTGTTTTCTTGTTTACACAAAACCATGGCAGCATTGAATCACAGAGCATAAATCGGGTGCGTATATGTGGCACTGGGCGTGGCCCACATGACAAAATAACGGGGCGCTTTTTTCCAGCCGAAGCGTGTGTTCCCACTGAATAGGTTCACCCTACTAAATTTTTTACTCATAACCGTGTTTACATATCTACCAAAAAGGATATGAGTAGCATCAGATAAGGGCATGGAACACTTTTTCCATGCAATTTGAAAAACTACGAAATTGCATAAGTTTTACTAGTAATCACGTACTAACACCGCTCATTGAGAAATAATGAATAAATCAAAGTCGGGCATGGGGAATGGCAAGAACAGTATCTCAAAACTGATTTGTCTCTTAACATTTGCCACAAGCATACTGGATACATCCAATAAGTACTTGATAAGTACAGGAGATGAACTGGCATGCCAGGGTACAGAATGATTAAATGTATTGCGGAAAGGAGTGTCTCGTATGCAGTAGGAGGACAGGACAGGAGCCACATTCAGACGATATTATTTACAATTATCCGAATGGTGATCGTCTGCATACAGGTCATTGAATTCGGACATCAATGATCATACACTCGATGTACCAGCTCATTTTCAACCGGGGCAATACCTCTTTAATCTTACCTCTGGAAATGCGTTTTACCATCACAAAGGAGAGGTCAGCGAAGCACTCGGTGAACATTCCCCCATTGTCGGGAGTGGACGTTGTCTCGGTGGGGGAAGCAGCGTCAATGGTATGCGTATGTGTGCCAGTCAAAAGGATCGTAATTGACTCAATGAATTTCACAGTCGCGATGTACACGAGAGCCTCTGCATGTGACTATGACGACTGGGAAAAGTTGGGTAATCCGGGTTGGGGTTCGAAAGACCTTATTCCTCAGAGTGGGTATTCACTGTCACTGCGCCAAAGACTGACAATCTTTTACGGTGAATTTGAAAGTTGAAACGTTTCAAGTCAATGAGGGCGATAAAGAGACTCATGGAACGTGCGAGCATTCCTCATATGATTGACATTATTTTAATTAACGAAAAATTAAGGGCCTATTCTAGTCTCACCGGATGGTCATGCTACCAATGTAGGTCGAGATTTCATTGAAACTGGTGCAGAGTGGGATAAACTGCGTACCGCTGGCTATGATAGCAATGATTTTAAGACCGTTAACCAGTATTCTGTACGTTTATCTGATCCTATTTCTTCCATTCTTCAGCGATGGCGCATGTACATCGGCCAAAAGACTGATAGACGCTCGGATACTGCCCACCTATCCACCTTTACAAGAGACGAAAGCAAAAATATACGTATCATGGCGGACCACTTTGTCATCCTTGTTCTTTTCGGGTAAAAATTGTTTCTCTCCCCTATTTTCAACTGCGATGGTATCTCTACGCTCTTGCTCGTGCTCGCATTCAGCGGAGGCCGCGTTGTGGGTGTCGAATATACCTCTTCCGACAAGTATATCGCCGGACAAACCCAAATCGTTCGAGCGAGTCGTATGGTGGTTCCTCAGTGACATCATCATATTATATCCCTAAACCAAATTTCTGAATGAAGGAAATCTTTCAGATCGGGAATTGGTGCTCAAGAACATCTCACTGCAGTCAATGTACAACGATAGGTTGATTTGCTCGGCGTTGGCGAGAATTACCAAGGACAGTCATCATCTTCTCGACCGCGAAGTCTACTATAATGCTGATGATTGGGAACGCATTTCGCCGCCGAGGACGCAGACAGTGTCGATGAAGTCTTTAGTGCGGATGAAGATGAGATTGCGTGTAAGACTTTTGATTAATCATTTTAGAGCACCAGCTCAAGTTGCTTTAGCTCACCTCTTGCAATGGACCAAGGACGGATCTGAGTTACTTGCGCACAAGTAAGTTCCGTGTCAATCCGTGTAGGCTTGATACCCATGTATTTCTTCTTATTTAGCTCCATCGACGCCGCTATCAAGTTGAGGCCTACTGGAAGCAAAGGCCTTGACGAAATTGGACCTTTCTTCATCTCTTTCTGGAAGGAATGCTTTGCCGATGCGCCTGACAAGCTTATAATGATTATCGCTGCAGCTGCTGCATGAGTTTCACTACGTTTTGATATAACAAGATTCAGGGAACTCCCTACCTCCGGCCTGTTTTGTCTTTTCTTTCGATAGCAACATGTGCGCTCCTCCAGAAAAGCCTCCGAAGATTTTCTCTTTTTTGTCATACTCGGCATACCTTTTATTCTCCTTCGCTGTACTTCAATACCGACCTGAGCTGTAAATGACTGACTGAATTAGATGTACCCACTAGCCAGGGGATGCACCCACATCAGCTCCGGAACAGATCCCTGGGCTCCTTACAAGTTTAATCCTCACTATTTCGCAGGATGTCCTCCCTTCCCTTACTATCTTCACTTCAAAATTCGTCACTCAACCGAAAAACAGCTACGCTGACGTAGCAATTCTGTGATGGGCATACAAGCACGGAAGAGAGCTCGCTCGCCGGATGAAGTCGTGCAGAGGAGAGCATGCCTTGGGTCATCCCAAATACCCTGAGGAAAGCGCAAACATACCGCGGTCTGAATGGAAACTGTACCTTTTTAGTAGTAATCTGTACACCATCACATTACCGGTAGCACGCTCCGTCGAGGAAGCAGATTTCATTTCCCTTTCCATCGTCCTCATTCCCATGTCGTGTTTTCGCCAACAGAAGGGGATTATCTGTCCATCGGAAAGGAGGCTATCTCGGTCTTCCGCACCGACAAAATTGCAAGATACAGGATCCGGGTACCTGAGGTACCTCTAGAGAATCTACAGGTTCTGAATTCTACGGATGCTTCCGTGCTGCCTTAGGAGAACCGTTCAGTTTGAGATAAGGAAAGCGTCGGAATCTAAGTAGATAGAAACGAATATGCTGCCAGAACATCCAGTGAGTCCATAAGATAATAATGATACACATAAATCCCTAGTCAAGATCCGTGTCGGTTAAAGTTCATATAAGACAAAGATGCAACGTGCATACCTTCCCCAACCTCCAAACACCCTATATAGCAAAGACCCTTTCACTATGGCGTCACGTCTTCGCTACTTCCGCTCCACCACCACCAAATTTTACCCGTAATCCACAACGCCAAAAAGGCCCCAATAACATACATTGCCACGCGCCAGCTTTTGACACCGCCAGAGGTAAGCCCAAAGGCATGAGCTGCTCTTTTCGAGGTCTGCGTCAGGGAGTTCGCAAAAGAAGTAAAGGTATTCCCCGTGTCGTCAAGTATGAGATTTTGACGTTCAACGTCGTCGTGGATGTCAGTCGTTATCTGAATAAGTGCTGGTCAATGAATAGCTTCGTTGAATGCCAGAATACACATACTCCTCGCAGTGTCCGTATCTTTGAATGTAGCTCATCCAACCGCTGGTCATTCTGACGTTCGTATGTGTCTTCGACTCGGTCTCGAGAGCTGGACATCGTGGGCGTCGGTGGTCAAGACAGTTGAAAATCCTTTTGGTAGGATGTTTCCACAGTCACATGACCTTGAACGCGTATAGTACACTAGCACACGCGACGCGTTAAATATTCTCTTGTGTTACTCTACGGACAATCTGGCATAATAATAAAGGTACAGTTGGTATTAAACAGACCATTTATCCATCAGTTAAGATTGAAGAAGCTTCTGTAATGATTCCATAGCCTTCTGCGCATAGTCCCCCATGGCTGCGTATCTCTCCTGTCCCTTGGCATCAAATACCTCAACAGACAGGTATCCACGGAATCCCGTATCGAGAACAGCTTCCAAGAAATCTCTCACCGGAAGGTATCCTCCGTCATAAGGAAGCGGCCGATAATCATGACTCCATTGTCCTCGAGGACGCAGACCTTCTTCATTGACTTTTGTCTCGAGAGGAGGAACGACCTTGTACGCATCCGAAATCTGCAAAATGAATATCTTCTCCGCCGGAATTGTGTTCGAAAGCTCTGTCAAACTTTCGTTCCACCTCGTATCCAATTCTGATTTCGTGATACCCTCTATAACCCCCGACTTGGTCGTAGGATCGCCCCATTCTCCTCCTGCACTCTGAAACGTATCTAAACACAACCCCAAATTCGCTCGGTCCGCCTTCTTGACGATCTCCCAGACGTCCTTCCAATTGGGCGCACGAGTCGCCCAACACCAGTTCTCGTATGCGATCCGGAATCCCTTCTCCGCACAGAGGTCCGCAAGCTCTGCCAAGTCACTCGCCAGGTCATCAAACGAAGAGGAGATTCCAGGCGCATCTGACGAGCCAACCTGGAGCATATCCGTCCCCACCGCCTCCATAATCCTCATCCAACCCTTTGCCCGCTCAAAAGCATCCCGCCTCTCATCACTTCCCTTTGGCCATCCTTCGAAATTAGCAAAAGGCTGAAGCATCACGATCTTCAAGCCATACTCGGTAGTTTGGGTTCGAATCTGCTTCCCGATCTCCACGAGTGTGTCAAAATCTTTCGAGCCTGGTTCCCGGCCGTGCAACATCTTGCCATAAGCCAAGATGTCAGGCATGGACAGCTCGATGGCGCCGAACCCTGCGTCTGCGAGGGCTTTTAGCTTGAGGGGTAGAGTGTGCGATTCATTGAAGCCGATGCTGCAGGTTGCAAAGCATGTCGGAATATCGTGGCCGTCGTATTTGAGGGGCATATTTGACTGTTTGAGATCGAGGTAAGAAAGCAGAAATGATTGCTCTGCGCTGAGTAGTATGGCTACTGTCGATGTTGTGACGTCTCTCATTACACCAATAAGACGACGTAAAAATGACGGTATTATTACTCCAGGACCCCCGATTGGGCGCTTAAAACAGAAACGTAGAGTGAGATCTGCCAAAGTAGGGGAAAACCTCAAAAATCCATTTGGCAAAAAAAGAATGATGCATGCGCCGAGATAAGCTAGGTGGTTCATGCAGTTCCGGGTGTCTTCCAATCGTAGAAGAGTGCGTAGCGTAAAACTTTGGAGAGTCAGTCACAAAGGAAATCATGTTGACTTATAATATTCAGAATTTCGGGGACGCAGTATTTCCAATGATGATACCTATGTCAAAGGCTATTAGACCCGAGAGTTCATCCTCGTGTCTAAATCAATAGGTCGCATTGAGTCTCATCTCCACATATTCTCCTGCATTGATGGGCTCGTACTTCTTCGGCTTATCAGGCCCAAAACATCCTGGCAGACACTCAATAGTCTTGTCCCGATCGGCACCCATGAACTGCTCGAGCGTCAGGCTATAGCACTAGGAAGAATTATGAAAAGACCAATACGCACATAGGGAATCGAAAATCTTTCCTTCGTAACACCATTATCACTCTCCTTCCTCGGAGGCGCACGAACACGGTGGAGAGTGGATTTCAGAGTATCATTCGACCACCGCATCAGAAAATCGCCAATGTTAAACAATACTGTGCCCGGAACCGGTGGAACAGGCATGAACACTCCCGGATCCGAAGGACTGTCTACTTCCAACCCACCACAATCATCCTGGAACAACAACGTTGCGGTACCAAAATCTGTATGCGCGCCAATTCTCCCTTTCTCCCCACTTTCAAATACATCGGTTGGAGCCTCTGGATAATGCAGCAACCTCAATTGGTTCTCGGCGTCTTCATGATAACGAAGGAAAAAGTCGAATGGAAGATCCATCCCAATAGCCAAAGCAGGAAGGAGTTTCGATACCTGAAATTCGCGGCAAATATTGTAAAAGTTGACCGCATAAGTCCTAAATCCGGGAAAATTGTCTTCTGGAATCCAAATATTCTGAACACGCTTGGAAGATTCATTGCCGATTTCGAAAGACTCTTTGAAGTCTGGGAATTTGCCGTAACGGATGGCTTTCAACTCTTCGGTATCGAAGACCATTTGTGAGACTTGCTCCCGACCAATCTATATTTAAAGTTGTGATCAAATGTTTCAGCGAATGGGCCTGAGTCTCAAATGATGGACATACGCCACTGTACCCCCTGTGCTTCCATCCTTCTGGAGGATGTGGCGCTTTCATCTTGGTTTCTATCGGCAGAGCAAACAATTTTGCTGACTGGAAGAAAAAACATTGAGTGAGTGATACGATCTCGTGTAAAATTCTACAGCCACACTTACCCAGTTGAACATCCCATCGACTTGCCCCTGCGGGATTCCAGTGTTGATGAGGTATGCAAAACCTACATCTCGACAAGCTGTAAAGAGTTGCTGTCCAATTTTGCGAGCTTCCTAAGGTGACTTTCAGTACTTTTCGAGAATCATTAATGTTTCACTCCTGTACCTCCGAAGAACCATCACCAAACCTGGCAAAGTCAATTGTAGGAAGAGAGGAAAGCAATTGAACCATCTTTCTCGAGAAAAGATCGCTGTAGAGGCAGATGCCAAAAGGTGAAACGGGAGAAGCCACCTGATTCGTCAGCGTTTAAAGGCTTGGGAAGTCGTACGGCTGATCCCATTCGGCGCAGGGAAAGCTGCTCTTTCTTCGAGACCGAACAGCAATAAATTAAAGAAATGAATCTGCTGGATTTCAATTAGTTTGACGGTCCTAACCAAGTAATTTTGGCTCAAAACGAGACACGGACAAGAGGATACGTGTATTATTATATGAGCTGTTAGTCGAGAGAAGAAACGCGCATACGTCATGAATATATATATCTCGCGGGAATATATTAGCGAATACACGTGATCGCGGAGTTCGGCTTCAAATTTTCGTGGGCAGGTCGAGACTAGAATTGCATGTGCAGCATCGAGGAAACAACGCAGAAGGCTCGAAATAATCTCATACATAACTGCAGAGTGCGTTAAAATACATACTGTAGCAGCAATACAGCAAAGTGAAAATCAATAGATCGCATTGAGCCTCATGTTCATATATTCTCCTGCATTAATAGACTCATACTTCTTGGGCTTATCAGGCCCAAAGCATCCTGGTAGACACTCGATAGTCTTGTCCCGATCGGCACTTATGAACTGCCCGAGGTTCAGACCATGAAAACCGGAAAAGTTACCAATGGAACAGTACGCACATAGGGAATCGAAAATCTTTCCTTCGTGACACCATTATCACTCTCTTTCCTCGGAGGCGCACGAACGCGGTGGAGGGTAGATTTGAGAGTATCATTCGACCACCTCATCAAAAAATCACCAATATTAAACAGTACAGTGTCCGGAACCGGGGGAACAGGCATGAACTCTCCCGGACTCGAGGGACTGTCCACTTCCAACCCGCCACAATCATCCTGGAATAGCAACGTTGCAGTACCAAAATCTGTATGTGCGGCAACTCTCCCCTTTTCTCCACTCTCAAATACACTGGTCGGAGCCGCTGGATAGTGCAACAACCTCAACTTGTTTTCGGCATCCTTATGGTAATTCAGGAAAAAATCCTGTGGAAGATCCATGCCGATGGCTAAGGCGGGAAGGAGCTTTGATACTTGAAATTCGTGGCAAATGTTGTAGAAGTTGACTGCATAAGCTCTGAAGCCTGGGAGATCTTCTTCTTGAATCCAGATATTCTGCATACATTTGGACAATTCATTGCCGACTTCGAAAGACTCTTTGAAGTCCGGGAATTTACCAGAACGGATGGCTTTCAACTCTTCGGTATCGAAGACCATCTGCGAAACTTGTTCTCGACCAATCTATTCAAGTCACTATCAGACATTCCCATCGGTAACATGATTTTGAGAAGATGGGCGTACACTGCTATACCCCCTGTCCTTCCACCCTTCGGGAGGATGTGCTGCCTTCATCTTTGTGTCTATTGGCAACGCAAACAGCTTTGCGGACTGGACAGAAAGGAGAAACATTCTCGAGTAAGGCCATACGTCATAGGTGCTTATGGTAATACTCACCCAGTCGAACATCCCATCAACCAGCTCTTGCGGAATCCCTGTATTGATAAGGTATGCAAAGCCTATATCTCGGCAAGCAGCGAAGAGCTGCTGTCCAATTTCACGAGCTTCCTGAGTGGAGATTGAATGGAATGTTTCTCAAAGAACAACGAAGCTTAATATCTCTTTTCATACCTGTGAGGTACCATCCTCAAACTTAACAAAGTCGACTATTGGAAGGCAGGAAGGCGATTGCAACATCTGATTCAGGAGAAAATAACTGTATGAAGACGCAGGAAGAGATTGAGTTGGAAAAGAATGCTTGACCCGGTGGGCATTTTAAGGCTTCTACAGGTAGTTCGGCTGAGCCTATCCGGCTCAGGGCAAGATCGAGAGGAGGAACAAGCTACTTTGATTCGTTAGTGTTCTTCGCATTCAATCGTGCTAATCCAGACCGAATAGCAATGAATCAAGCTGGAATGAATCTAGAAAATGTGGGATGAAAGTCTCCCTTCTCAGCGGCGTAATTAGAGCTCAAGGCATTTGGCAGGCATGGCGTATCGCTATCAGAAACACGACAATAATTAATTCCGCAAGCGTGGCACGTGATCGCGGAATTCGATTGTTCGCGCCTTTGCCGCTCTGTGTGCCTCAACGTCTCAACTTCGACTCTCTTATCGACGATTTGGTACCTGAGGAAGCTATTATTTGGTTGTAATGTGGCGGAAGCTAGTTGGCACATTTCTGCACACGGTGACTGCGATTCTTCCATCCTGGAAACCGATCTGCACCAAGCTTTCAGGCCTGACGGTATGAACCCTCACTTGACGGGTTAAGCTCGGATCTTACTTACTACACTCGAGGTCGACACAAAGCTTAAAAGTTGAACCATATTGCTAGAAAATTAGAGTATAGTGCATGGGGTATTAGTCAACTAATTTCCCGTTGCTTATTATGCCCAATGTAGTTACCCTCAAACGAAAAGCTTACCCCTAGGTAAAGTTGTGTTTTCGGAGAAGGACAGGGGCAGTTCCTTGTCACCTTGGAAACAAAAGCCCTGTATGTTCTCTCCTGTACATCCTAACCGCTAGCTGCATCTTCTATCTAGGTCTTTCGCATCATCACCACCACCACTACCACCACTACCGTAGCCTTCGCGCGCATACAAAACCTCATATTTGTTATATCTGGCGCGACCTTGATATAAGAATGAGTCACAACTGCTACTCCATCTTCTTCCTTCTCCCCTGTCATCTCTCAATGATCATATCTCAATTGCTCCCCTGCTCCTGATTGTTTCGGCCAAGATTTCCGTGTTTTTCCATGAATCCAGATATCAAGGGAGTATAAAGATACGAGCGGCCAAACCCTGTACCAGTACACTTAACCTCGTCTTTCGCATTCGCTTGCCACAGGAGGAATAGTCGACAATCAACATACCTCTTCTATTTCTCATACCCTTCCCTCGGTTACACTTACATTTTCAATCTCGACCATGAACTCTTTCAATTCAGAATACGATGTCGTGTTTGCTGGAGGTCAGTCTTTCTCCACCTGTACCGTTTCGACGCTCAATCATGGTTGCATCGTAGGAGGAACGACCGCCTGCGTAGTGGCAGGTAGGCTCGCAGAAGCTGACCCCACTTTGAAAATTCTCGTAAGAGCTCTTTCACGTTTGTTTTACTCACCTGTCCAACCACATATCCACCTCTAGGTCATTGAATCCGGTCGTCATACGCACAATGTAGCTACTCACGTTCAACCAGCGCGATACTTTCATAACCTCGGCACCGGAAACGCGCTATCCCTTCACAAAGGTGTGGTCAGCGAGGCCCTTGGCGGACGTGCTCCCATTGTCCCTAGTGGACACTGCGTGGGTGGGGGAAGCAGTGTCAACTGTAAGTGTCTGCTCATTGAAAAACTTGCGTTGACTTATCCAATGGATTTTACAGTCGCTATGTATACGCGTGGTTCTGCCTCTGACTACGACGATTGGGAGAAGCTTGGAAATCCTGGTTGGGGATCAAAGGAACTTATTCCTCTTGCACGT
The DNA here is from genome assembly GCA_000827265.1 of Collybiopsis luxurians FD-317 M1. Lineage (NCBI taxonomy): Eukaryota > Fungi > Basidiomycota > Agaricomycetes > Agaricales > Omphalotaceae > Collybiopsis > Collybiopsis luxurians. The sequence goes on along the minus strand of KN834794.1, from coordinate 179,421 downwards.
AAAGTGAGCCTTTTTGTATTCTGAATGCATCATTTCCGGCGACTCAAATTTCGTGCCCTGCACTTGTAGCTCGAAACGTATCAAGGGGGCCAAGGCAAAATAGAGACTCATGGGACTGACGGTATATCCTTATATTCCTGTATTCAGATCAGATTTTTGGTTGACGAATATATATAGGCCCAATAGCAATCTCGAGGGGGAATACTTTTACCAACATAGGCCGAGAATTCATCGAATCTGGCGCAGGATGGGATAGGCTGCGTTCTGTAGGCCGCGATACGAGCGATTTCAAAACCGTCAATCAATATTCGGTACGTCGATCTACTGCCTTCCGAAAAGTGTAGCTGATGTTGGGCCCATTCTATTCTCAGCCGTGGTGCAAGTACATCGACCAAAAGACCGGCAAACGCTCAGATGCTGCTCATCATTACATTTACAATAAGGAGGACAACAGAAACTTACATGTGATGACGAATCATCTTGTCGTTCGTGTGTTATTCAAGTAATTTGTTCCTTGACTTCTGCCATCTTCGTTTTGGATGATAACTTTTTACGTCTGTTCAGATATCACCGCGCCGTGGGCGTTGAATATCTCGCGGCAGACGAGGAAGCCGTCAGGCAAACTAAAATTATCCGGGCGAGCAGGCTTGTCGTTGTTTCAGGAGGAGCATTCGGCTCCCCCGCCATTTTGGAAAGGTGAAACGACGCGCTGAACACAATACTTCCATGTAAGATCGCTAAAAGAGATTCTAGATCGGGTATAGGGGCGCAACAACATCTTGCAGCAGCTGACGTGAAACAATTAGTGGATCTGCCGGGTGTTGGCGAGAATTATCAAGGTCAGTCATTTTCCTGCGCTTGATTACTACACATGCTAACGACTCGAGTAGACCATAACCTCGTCCTCTTCCCATACCTCGCCGCCGATGACGCTGACAGTCTGGATGACATATTTAGTGGAGATGAAGTCAAGATTGCCCGTAAGAATCTATTTAAATCGTTCCAGAAGTAACAACTTGGATTACTTTAGCGCATCTCTCGCAATGGACCAAAGATGGTTCCGGATTACTGGCGCACAAGTAAGTTTCGTATCGACCTGAAGGCTCGATTCTAATCCTCTATTACTACACAGCTCCATCGATGCCGGCATCAAGTTGAGGCCTGTTGGGAGCAAAGACTTTAAAGAGATTGGGCCCTCATTCGGTCCTGCTTGGAAGGGACTTTTCGCTGATGCCCCGGATAAACCCGTTGTGATTACCTGTGCGATTTCTGCGTGAGTGAACTAATTTTTGTATTCACCTCAGAATGTTCTTAATCTCCGGCCTCTCTTCAGCAACATCTGCGCTCCTCCAATAAAGGACTCAAAGATTTTCTCCGTCGGGTCGTTCTCGGTAAGCCCTTTCCTCATCACTTGTGTACGTACTAACCCGGAGCATTCTCGTTAGATGTACCCACTTGCGATCGGCTACACTCACATTAGCTCTGGAACCGACCCCCGTGCTCCACTTAACTTTAACCCTCGTTTCTTTGAGAAGTATGTCTTTCCTTCGTCTATCTGAAAATGTGAATGTGTTGCTCATTCGACGAACAGCTACGCTGATATTGCAATCTTGCGATGGGCATACAAGCACGGTCGAGAGCTTGCTCGCCGAATGAAATCATACAGAGGGGAACTCGCTTCCGGCCACCCAAAATTCATCGAGGGAACTCCCGCATCCGTTGTTCCTCGTGCTCCTGGCCCTGTCAGCACTTCTGCTTCCGATATCGTCTATACTGCTGAGGATGACAAGGCGATAGATGATTTCCTGAGGACAATAGGTAAGTTCCCCGTCTGGGCTTTTTCATATTTGTACGGCTTGCTAATAAGACTTCCTCTTGTCCGCTTTTCAGTATCAACAACCTGGCACTCGGTAATACTTTTCCATTTTTTCCCCTCATGCCGCAACTGAAACTCATTTCGTCGATTTAGCTTGGTACATGTGCCATGAAGCCGCGAACAGAAGGAGGTGTCGTCGATTCTAGACTGAACGTTTACGGTGTCCACAATCTCAAAGTTGCAGGTTGGTCTTATTCCCTTACGATCGTTCATAAATTGTCTTATTCTTCCGGAATAGATCTAAGTATCTGTCCAAGCAACGTCGGTGCCAATACTTACAACACAGCCCTTTTAGTCGGGTAAGGTCCTTTTGATAGCTTGCTGTGATCTTCCACTTACAGGTCTCTTCCCATCAGCGAAAAAGCATTCCTTATCATCGCGGAGGAGTTGGGTCTCCCCGGAAAACACTAAACTGTGATTTAATACTGGTCGATAGAGTATAAATTTGTTTTGCCTATAAAAATTCGAATAAGATTGTAGTATCATCCATCCACTTGTCGTATATCTCCGCAGTCAACATACTCGAAACCGTTGCCTCGTCCGTCCCTCCCAATGCATCCCGAAGAAGGGCCAGAGCACCGTTGCTCTCGGAGCCTGCAGCCACTTCTATCCATCTCCTAAACATATCAGTTTCCTCGCATTCATCATTCTCATCTTCGTATAAATCAGCTAAACCGTCTGTACACATCAATAAGCACATTCTTCTCTCCTTCCCATTGATTCCGATCGTGTTGTCCAATCGGAGATTGACATAACGGACATCTGGGATATTAGAGATATATGGGGGAGTTAAATTTCGTCCTATGAAGGAGTTTACGAATCTCTTTTCGCTCCTTGACCACCCAGGCTCAACGTTCATGAACAAGCGATCAGTGTAGAGCTGGGGAAGCTTGTAATGAAAGTCCCCGACGGCTGTAGAAATTACCTTGTTAACTTCGTACTGATACCCGTTCAACAAAAAACCAACTACTGCTAACCTCTGGTAAGAGACATCGCTCCCAGAACTCGATTCCTAATAACTACTTCCGGTTCATTTGGGTGTTTCTCACTCAACCGTTCGCGTTCTTGGATGTTTCGACCGTTATGGCACGAACTTAATGGTATTGCTTCCCATCGATGATGCCCGTCTCTTTGTAGTCCGAGAACTACACAATCGAACCCCCGCTCCTAAATTTATGACTCTTTACGCAAAGAAGAAGGTAGAAGAACTCACCAGTATAGCTATCACCCAAACTCGCTACCCACAGATCCTTACAATCAGGACTCGTCAAGACGAGAACCACAGTCGTCCCTTGCATACATCGCAAAACCTTCAAGTAATCCTGACCTCCAGAACCGAAGTCAAATTCACAATCGCTGATAAAATCCCGTACTTCCTCTTCCGAGAGAGGGTTTTGTCCGTCAGACCGCATAGCTGAGTACAAATCGCTCAAGAGTGAGTCATCATAAGCTTGAATCGTTTCCGATAACACCTGCGACACCAAGTTGGAGTCCGTACTCGTACAAGCTTGTAATCTCGATTCAACCATCCTGGGTAGATTTTCGGCTGCATGATCTACAGTTTGGTGCCCCAAATGTCCTATACCAACCAAAAGCGGGTCAACATATTTGATAACTGGCAAGTGTATTTCCATCCTCAATCTGCACCCACCGTCAAATACAACTCGCAACTTCCACATCGACTCCGGTTCCAAGGAATTATCTCCAATTGCAAATTCTCGAACAACATATCGATCCTGATTCGCATTTTCCGGGAGTAAATTTGGCTGCAAAGAAACGCACGCCGTAGTGCCTATCGACCCTCTTCCTATAATCCTTGCACCAGAAAGCCTCTCAAGTTCCAACGTCAACTTGGGCTCTGAAATAAGTGTATACGGACAAGGCTCATCCCCGAACCTCCAAAGAGAAATTTCTCGCCTTGACTCAGTCATAGCACAAGTGTCGACATCGCGGAGATGGAAAGAGAGAGTATATCCTCCCACGAGACAAAGCGGGACAAAGCGTGTATGAAGGACAAATTCTGCCTACGGGTAATACATATGCACACAAACACGTACTCATTATACAATTATGATTCGTTATTTCACGGTCCATATCGCAGTCAGAAAAAAAGAAAAACCAAATGCATTTCATACCCATCCATCTATCCATGCACGTCCATCCCTTGGCCGTCCCCTCACCTCTGATCAAGTACCAACCCTGCCTGCAACAACCGATCCAACCGATATATCGCATCGGGATCACTAAAACTGAACTTTCTTGAAAGCTCCATACGCTCCAACACCACCACCACCGCCCTGTTTCCAACACAAGCTGAATCCGCTTCCCGATCTGCCCCTTCCCCTCTTGCCCCACCTCCAGCTACGCCGACTTCACCAACGTCAATGAGGGATTGAGTCGGCGACAGCAGCTTCTGAACTTTCGGTCCCGAAGCAGAAGCAGCGCTGTCGAACGACGAACGACGGCGAGATTCGATCATACCCAGAAGAAGCCTCTGATTGACTGACCAACTCTCCGATCCGAAAAACGCCAATCGCTTCAATCTCGGTAGAACGGTACCACCAGGAGCTTCTGGGATCTGCGTAGAGTTGGCATCGCTATCATCCCCATCACCACCATGCCCATCAACCCCGTCACTGTCATTGCCACCACCACTCGACTGTTCAGCAGACGAAGAGGAACAAGCGTCCGCCGCATCTTCCGCTTCGTCCATCCAATACAACGTCTTCACAATCTCATCCGTAACCCCACTCAGCCCTAAATGTTCCACCGTCGGAATGATCCTCAACAACCTCTGCGTAGCCTCCACACTCATCGGCATATCATTCAACGACACCACCCTCAAAAACTTTGAATCTGACCGCTCAATGAACCTCAAAATTACGTCTTCTGACGTATCCGTCTCCCTCCGCTGAGTACGTATACTCAGCTGACGGAGCGCAGGGAGAGTGATATAGTCGAGGAATTGGGCTACATGAGGTACGGAGGGGTTCGAGTCCAGGACGGAGAAGAGGTTCAGGGTGTGAAGGTGTAGGTGACGTAAAGGCTGCTGGTTACTGAGGAATCGGAGACTAGGCGAATGACAACATCGGAACATGGCCATTCGGATGTTAGACGCTCGGCGCATGATGTCGATGTTCATTGAGTTTTCGGATTGCTGGTGTGCTTCGCTTTTGAGATTACACTCAAATCGAATTAGCTGGTCCCAGGGAATGGAGAAGGTAGTAGGGAAGGAAGGGATTTGAGAAGTGGCCAGACATTTCAGCGCAGGGGCGAAACGGAAGGCGTCTATCACGACGCCCGGAGTCATGACTGTTTCCCAGTTATGCTGGGCGGAAGAGGCGGCGGCTGGGTCTCGCGTAATGGAGAAGAGAAGATTGCGTAAGAGAGGTAAAGCGCCTTTGACCGAGAAGGATAGATCCCGGAGAGCTTCAATGGGTAGGTAGAGTACCTAGGAAAGATACAGTTCAGAAGAACTGCAAGTGCAGGAGGATGCCACTTACTGCGTTTCGCCATCGATGACTTTGAGCGTACAGCATGGAAAGGAGAGGATGCGAAGCATGGAGAGAGTTTACGTAGAGAGAAAGGGGATAGTCTTGGGATCGAGTAAGATACAGCGCCAAAAGTGAAACCTGAGCCAACTCAACGCGTCGCTGGAGCGCTGCCGTCTGATGATGCGTCCGCAGGAATATCGACACAGAAGACCATAGCTTCGGGGACGACAGCGCTATAGCCCTCCAACTCCTCGAAATTTGACCGAGGACCCACGGTGCCTTGCCCGAGCTCAAAGAGCTGACGACCCTCAAACCCGGCAGTTTCAAATCGGGGTCGTCCGTGACCACCGAGTCTGGCTCAATCGAGTTGACACCTACACACCATTCGAATATCTCTAGAATGACTTCCCGTGGCAGACGACGTATAGGATGAAGAACAGTTCGGTACGCCTGGATATTGGTCATGATGAGTTCACGTTGGGTACTGAGCCGAGTAATGCTGGCTTGCATAAGTTGAATCTGAGATTCCAAGTCGGCTGAAGCGTGCTCCGCTTCCTGCAAGAGATTTTGTATACCCAATGAAGATTCAGCATCTGGGGGACTTTCGTTATTTTGTAAAAGAGCTTCTATTGCGCTAGGAAGCCGTTCATGGCTGGTATTCAGTAGCTTTCTAGTTCCAAGAAACCCGCACTGGGGGCAGGCCATCTTGTAAGGGCTATATCAATATGATTGAGCGATACTTGGTCGAATACGCACTGGTTCAAGATGTGTCGCCATCACGTGCGGATGTTTTAGGCCTTTTGCGTCGGCCATGTGATCCGTTTTCCCGCAATCTTCCTTACACTTGCAATTGAGGTGAGTAGATTAGCACCTTTAACAACGTACAGTAGGAGGATCTAGTATCTCATTGTCGGTTCCTATACAGCCTTGGACTGACAGAGCCGTTCCGATAATTCAGAATACCTGTGAAGAAATGACAATTACCGGTGCCTCGCGGCTCTTTGACCTCATCTGCTTTTAATCTCAATCTATAAATAAAGTCAAAAGTATTGCTTCTGACCTTGTCAGTTTTCAATCACCTTTCATGACAACTACTTCAGCTCTAAGCTTCCCTTGCCCATCCACTTCTTCCTTACAGACCCTCGTGGATGATTCGGACGTGACGCATATCCAATATTCAGGCGGATGGACAACATTTGGGAATCCGGATTTTGAATGTAATGGAACGACGCACGGGTCTTCTCTTCGAACAGGTTTCCTGAGCAATGCTACCTTTAGCTTTGAAGGTGAGGCGCCGGTACCAATTACTTACCCCCTGGAGTTCCTCAAATTTTACTCATTATATCCTAAGGCGTAGGTGTTCAAGTGTTTGGGACCATTGGACTCAGTGGAATTCCGCTCTCTACCTATCAACTAGACCATTTACCCATCTTCAAATTCGCTTTCAATGGCGACACAAAAAATTTGACCACTTACAGAGTGCAGTTCTATACATCTCCTCAACTTGAACCTGGAAACCATACCCTAGTCATTTCTTCACCTGGGAATAATTCTTCACAATTGTTTCTTGATTATATTCTTTATAATCCCATTCCGACTGCTACGCCATCTCCTAGCACTTTGCCTTTTTCCAAGTCCTTAACAACTTCAACTACTGCCATGCCTACTAGGGTTTCGTCGAGCCCTCAGAGTCCTCAGATTACTTCTCTCTCTGCCGGTACTTTCGCTGGTGGCATCGTTGGAGGCAGCATCATTGGACTGGCACTTGGAATCATCTTAACCTTCATATTCTTCCGCAGACGTAAAAATGGAGACACCAGACCAACATCTATAATGAATCAAACAGGTAACTGAGGTCTGCTCTTGAAAGACTGTGATAACATTCTTATGTACCTTTTTCTACTTTTACAATAGCAAGTTCTCATTCTTCTATATCAGTTACCGCTCCCTCTTCCATGAGACCCACCAGCGCTACAACTACCGATGATTCGGCCACAACTTTGTCGACCGTGGCTCAGATTACGAAATACATCCAGGCCACTACTAGGACACGCGAAGCTGTACCGTCAGTTGCAGTTTCGTTAAGTACTAGTCCAGATGGGCCCCCGTCATATGTCGGTCATTAGACGTTGAAGAATGACGTGATACTGGATTACTATGCAGCATGTTTTACCATCCTCTCCTCCCCTTTCATTTCTTGGCTTTCTGCATATCTGTCATCGCCAAATCAATATCTAACAAATGACTCTCCCTGTCCGTTTTTTCTATCTTGTTCCTGATTAGACATCCTCGCAGGTTATTTATTGTATAATTCTTAAATGATCTTCTACGCCATGATATTGATACTTACAATTAATCTTCTTGGCGTTGTTAACATCAAATGTCGTAGGCCCATGAGGTGAGATATGTCTATAACTCCAGGGCATTGATACTATCAATGGGCTTTTTTATGATCCTACATAGAGATTTGCTCTTGGTTGTTTCTTTCAATTTAAAAATAAGAATCACAGGGTAGGTTTCTCGAGCTCTTACTGTCCTGGAGTTTAGACCGAGAAAGGTAGGGACGCTCTTTTGAATCACGGTCCGCAGGATAAAGATATCATCTCGAAGGGTGTCTGTCCTACGTCAAACAAAGATGAAAAGATCTAGCTGTGCTTTGACCTCAACTACTGCTGCCCTGAACTACTAATAAACGGATTCCAGTTCACAATTCATCAGTATCCAGCCCTCTCAATTGTTTTCATGACTACTACGACTTCAACTTTGGGCTTTCCTTGCCCATCCATTTCTTCCTCGCAGATCCTCGTGGATGATTCGGATGTGACGCGCATCCATTATTCCGGTAATTGGAGCATACTAGATAGCAGCACTGGTGGCTCGGATCTTGTATGTAATGGATCGACTCATGCGTCAGCTCACCAAGCGGGGAATCAGACTACAGCTACTTTTAGCTTTGAAGGTGCGCCTGTGGCAGGGCGACTTTTGTATGGGCCATAAACGTATCATATTTTCAGGTGTTGGCGTTGAAGTATATGGAAGCATTCCGTCCGATAGTGACACAGCGTCCAGCTATCAAGTCGATAATCTACATGTTTTTAACCTCACTTTCAAATCCCGTCATCCGGATTACGACCGAATTCAGCTTTATGCATCTCCTCAACTTGAACCTGGAAACCATACCCTGGTCATTTCTGCACTGGGGACACATTCAAATCAGACGTTTTTGGATTATATTATTTATAATCCAATTCCAAGTGCTACGAATGCTACGGCAAGCGCTTTATCATCTTCTACGTTGCCGAAGACTTCTGCTACTGCAGCTGCACCTTCGATCAGTTCTAAGAGCGCATCTGGCATCTCCACTGGAGCTTTGGTGGGAGGGATACTTGGAGGCACCATCTTGGGGCTAGCTCTTGGAATCCTCTCGATGTTCCATATATTGCAGAGGCGTAAAAAGAAAAACACAATCGGTACGCTTGATCAAAATCTGAACTACCTGTGATACCTTTATTAAACACTGCTTTGTTTTTGTAGGAATAGCCCCCTTTTCCACCTTTTCTTCATCAGCTACTGGTCCTATTTCAAAAAGACCGGCCACAGCAAAAACCAAAAAGGCAGGCAATTTAGCCACAATGTCAGCAGTGCCTCAGAGGACATACATCCGATTACCTGAGAAATATCAGATATCTGCTTCCCGTCTTGCACAGCCTTCTGATCGCTAGCCACAATCACGACGTTTTCGAGACAAACATCATTTGGTAAACAGCAACCTGCAAAAGGAGCGACTGGAGCAACAACACATAAGTTGAATTAATGCAGGGATCTTTTCGCAGGCTGGAACCGAGAACAGACTAATCATTTGCCTCTCTTCCACTTCCTCCATCGCATCCTGGATGTGTGTCGACCAGTCCCGACTCGAGTGCTTGTCAGATAACATCGGTACATGTATTATGCAGAAGCTATTCAGGCTCTGGCCTGCGTGTAATACAATTTTTCCTACCTTCACTGTTGGATTTCAATACTTCAAAGTTACTCTCTCTGTCGTCGTTCCCATCTTGCTCAGGACAACTCAACGACACCGGACATATACATCGTCCTAAAAAGAGCTCGCTCGAACTTAGTTTACCGATAAAAATGCATATGCCGAAGCTTTTCTGCTTCTTTTTTTTTTTTTCGACTCTTCATTACCGCAAGTAAGTAAGGCTATGTACTAAGGAGCGATCTTTTCTGATTCATTGCCGTACATATAGCAGTGTAATATAATCATTTGGTCAGGATTTCATCAAGAACTCCCGTTCGACGTCAGAGCCGAGATGATGTTATAGGCTGTACTATATACATTACGAATTTCTCCTGCATGCCTTTTCAATACTTTTATTCTACACCTTCATGACGACTACCACCTCTCCCTCATTGGGATTTCCCTGCCCATCTACTTCCTCGTTACAGGCCCTGGTGGATGATTCGGACGTCGCACGAATTCAATATTCGGATGGATGGACAATAGCAGGGAATCCGGATTTTGAATGTCATGGAACGACGCATGGGTCTGGCACCCAGACCACGGCTACCTTCAACTTTGAAGGTGCGCTCGCAGTGGTAGTGTGTCGGAACTCCCTAAAGCTGATTTGAAATACCCTCAGGCATTGGCGTTCAGGTGTTCGGAACTATTGGGCCTGGTGGTATCCCACCGTCCACCTATCAAGTTGACGATCTACCTGTTTTTAACTTCACTTTCAATTCCAACACAGGAACCAACACCTACTACAAAGTCCAGTTTTATACATCTCCTTTGCTCGAAGCTAAAAGTCATACCCTCGTCATTTCCACGATCGGGGAAGGGCCTTCGCAAATGTTTCTGGATTATATTATTTATAATCCAATTCCAAGTGCCTCGACGAGCGCTTTACCATCTCTCACTTCCTCAACAACTTCTGCCACCGCGGCTGCGCTATCATCGAGTTCTACGAGTGCATCCATCTCTGGTGGCGCTTTGGCGGGCGGCATTGCCGGAGGCACTTTTCTGGGACTGGTTCTCGGAATACTCTTGGCCTATATAATATTACGGCGGCGTCAAGCAGGGAGTTCTCCTCGAACATTCGATGAAGATCAAAGAGGTATTCCAGATCTGCTCGCAATGACGCTCTTATTTATTTTCACTTCTAGAAATCCCTCGTTCGTTTCTGGTAACTACGTCAGGCTCAGACCCTACTTCCACATCCTCGACTACAACTGACCTCATTACGCCCTTACCGAGACGTAGACCATTCGATGGGGATCGGAAACGACCACCTGCAGGCCGAGTAGGTAATACTTCGGAAGCAACTCATGACAGAGGTGCTGGAATATTTTCCCAATCTGGGCCAGGAGATGGGCCACCTGCATATGCTAGTCACTGAATATTGACGGATGTTATTGGAGCTTTATATATATTCTTGTCCTTTGCCATCTCTCTACCACCTCTACTTCCCAACTCTGCGTACTAGTACCCTCCACAACTCTCAGATTGCCTAAGCATTCTTTTAATTTAAATTCTTCATCGATACTCGGTATGTTCACGTTGGTCTATGGTGTTCAATGTGCGCAAAAATGAAGTATCGGATACTGTATCTTTACGACCACAACTTCACGTAACACGTAACGCGACCCCGTGAATTAGGTCATTTTGGAAATCGTAACGCGTAACAGAGCAAAATTTTTGGCAGGACCTGCTTTATATGGGAGTTTTTCGGCGGCCAGCTTCGCTGGCCATACCATAAAAGGAAAATGAATCAGTGTTCAGAGCATAACGCGTAACACCCCATAAATTTATGGTCGAAAAGATACAGTACTTTAGGGTGCCATGAACAAGTCATCTTATCTTAACATGTGTTAATCAACATTGTTAATAACACGTTAATAACATGACATTAACTCAGAGGTCAAAAACACCATGTTAAAATGTGTGAATAATTCAAATGATGCATCCTCGCAAACAGACCATTGTTGAAGATACAGACTGCAGGATTCATGACCAATCCATGCTAACTTGAAAAATAAGTACTGAAAAGTCCTGCTAGGCAGTGTCAAGTGATACAGAGTGGGTCAAATTTCTGAATTTGCGAGAAATGGTATTCACAGTACTTGCCCAAGGTGTGCTCAATAAGGAAAATACCAGGCCTTGACTCGTCTTTTTGCAAAACTCTGAAACTGACTGGGAGTTTCAAGAATGCTAAGATGAAAGATGCCACAGAGCAAAGGTAGTACAAGGAGCAAGGACAATGATGAGGGAGAGCCATTGAGTCTGACATACTGGACACTGGTGCAGGAGAATACGGCGACGCCGAACTTGAATCCCTGGATTAAGTTCAATTTAGGGCCAGCCATTCCTCTTCGACCTGTTTACCAAGAGATGGGTGATATGGCACAAATTTTAATGCAGTAGTGGTCAGATTTTGGAAGGATTTTACAGCCCATTTCCAATGTCAGGTAGGGTAATTATTTATTCACTTGCACTTTTGTTAATAACATGTTAAAATATCAATTTTCACTTGTTAATAACATGTTATTAACAGGGCCGGGAATTATTCACGGCACCCTACAGTACTTATAAGTATATTGAAACCTCGTTTCGAATTTAATTATTTTCTTATGCCAATTTTGAGCTGCATCAATTTCATAAATGCATTTTGCAATATTCAGTAGAATTTTACTCGGTTATCACCCTACTATGGTCTCTGACATCGAGGCATTAACCGAACTATACCCATAATGCCGTGAGGCTTAGATAAGCCTTAAGCCTTAGGGTGAACACTAGATTATGGCCTAAGGGTTCAAACTGGATTAGCTTCGAGTCACTGCCTGAGTTGATACGGGATCAAGTTATAATTTTGGGGGCCGAGCAGTTGACTCTGAAAATTATGCCTATACAAATATGGAGGCGGGAGATGACTGATTTGTCAAGTAGGAAGAGGAAAATGAGCTGACGGTGCGGCGCTGAAGAAGAATATCTATGTAATATGAGCATAGGTTAGCACTATCCAATATACTATGTTGATTATAGCCTTCCTCCTTCCCAATACTGTACCAATTTCTGATTTCCTAAGTGCCGGCAATTTAGCTACAATGTCAGCAGTACCTCGAAGGCATACATCTCACCTGAGAAATATCAGATAAATGTGTCACATCCCAGCCCAGCGCTGTGATCGCGAGCCACGTTTACACCCATGGTCGACATAAAGGACGTTTGCTACAGAGCAATCTGCAAGAGGAATAACTGGTGCATCAGGAACAGCATATAGAATCAATGCAGGGATATTTCCGCAGCCTGAATCCGAGGTTAGGCTTGCCAGTAATGGGATACATGTGCGTGAGCAGACCATAATGATTCATTATTTGCCTCTCTTCCACCTCCACCATTGTGCCTTGGATGTGTGTCAAGCAGTCTCTTGCTTGTCAATGTTTTCATACACCTTCATACTATTTGTATTGGTTTACGTAGACGTTATCTAGGAACAGAGCATGTAAAACACTTCTTTCTTTCCTTCTATTCAGGTTCTCATATAATCATCCAAGTTCTCATTTCTAAACTTCAAAGGTGAGACGGTACAAATCTTGAAATTGGGGAAAAGATGGGAATCCATGACCACTGTTCAGTCTAGCGCAATCATAGAGTACTCTAGTGGTAATTCTGATCTGGGAGGGCGTTCTCAAGCCCGCTTTCATTAGCTTCCCAACAGACCCCGACAGCTTCAGAGAGTCGCTCGTATAAAATTAAGCACCTTTCGCCTCCCAGGAGACCCACATTGAGCTTGTAAAATTGAGACCGTAGGTCGATGTAGGAACAAAATTAAGTTACAAGCCATCACGTGTATAGGCTATAGTAGACAAACTTTCGGCTCGGACACCTCGGATCTCAGAACACTTCTTGATACGGCCAATCGGACGATAGAGTTGCTCGAGGAACACTACTATCTCCTCTTTCCCGTCGCCGTTGCCATCTTGCTGAGGATAACTCACTGACCACTCGTCGCACATATGACATCTATCGTTCTGAAAAGAGCTTGCTCGAACTTGGTGTAGTACCGACAAAAGCGCATCCCGTGCCGACGTTGTTCTGATTCATGAACGTATATCAGTGTTGGTATAGTGATTTGAATAGATTTCATCAAGAACTCCCTTCCACGTCAGAGGCGAAAAGATGCTATAGGTGGTCAAGAGCACGTTTCAACATGTTAGATACTATAAATGAACTGACTGGGTGATCAGTATCGATTCCATGTCTTTTCAATACCTCCATTTTACACCTTCCTAGTCATGGCGACTACCACCTCTTCCTCACTGGGCTTTCCCTGCCCATCCACTTCTTCGTTACAGGCCCTGGTGGATGATACGGACGTGGCGCGAATTCGGTATTCGGATGGGTGGTTCACATCAGGAACCGAAGGTCTTGAATGCAATGGAACGACGCATGGGTCTGCCCATCAGGCGGGCACCCAGACCACAGCTACCTTTGACTTTGAAGGTGCGCTCGCAGTGGCATTTCTGTACCGAACTCTCTGAAACTGATTTGACACTTCCTCAGGCGTTGGCGTTCAAGTTTTCGGAACCATAGGCCCCGGTGGTATCCCAACGTCCACCTATCAAGTTGACGATCTACCTGTCTTTACCTTTACTTTCAACTCCAACACAGGAACCAACACTAACTACAGAGTCCAATTTTATACGTCTCCTTTTCTCGAAGCTGGGAATCATACTCTCGTCATCTCCTCGATCGGAGAAGGGTCTTCGCAAATGTTTCTGGATTACATTATATATAATCCAGTTCCAAGTGCTTCGACGAGCACTTTACCATCTCTCACCTCCTCAACAGCTTCTGCTACCGCGGCTGCGCTATCATCGAGTTCTACGAGTACATCCGTCTCTGCTGGTGCTTTGGCGGGCGGCATTGTCGGAGGCACTTTTCTGGGACTGGTTCTCGGAATACTCTTGGCCTACATGATTTTACGGCGGCGTCAAAAAGGGAGCTCTCCTCGAATATTTGATGAAGATCAAAGAGGTATTCCAGATTTGCTCGCAATGATGTTCTTATGTATTTTTTTACTGCTAGAAATCTCTCGTTCTCCCGCTTTCTCTACATCAGCTACCGCTCCCATTTCTTTAAGACCAACCACCGCAACTGCCGAAGATTTAGCCACGACATCAAGTGTACCTCAGCAGATATATACTCACAGAAGGAAGCATCAGGCAGTTCCGTCTCTGGCGATTACGTCAGATTCAGGTCCTACTTCCACATCGCCGACCACAACTGACCCCATTACGCCCTTACCGAGACGTAGGACATTTGGTGGGGATCGGAAACAGCCGCCTTCAGGCCGAGTTACTAATCCCTCGGAAACAACGCATGAAGGTGGTGCTGAAATACATTCCCAGTCTGGGTCGGAAGATGAGCCGCCCGCATATGCCAGTCTCTAATTATTGACGGATGCTTATTGGATATTTATGTAGATTCAACTTGTCCTTCGCCATCTCTACCACCTCTGCTTCCTAACTCTGCACACTGTTCCAATTCCTAAGCATTCTTATATTTGTTGCTCGATACTCGGTGTGTACACTGCTTGAATAGAGTATTGGTCTGAGCTCTCCGTTACCGGTATGTTTTTTACTCAGTCATCACTCCACTATGGTCTCAGGCATCGAGGCATAAACTGTAAAATTTTGAGGCTTAGATAAGCTCTAAGCCTTAGGTGAACGCTGGACTATAGCCTTTTGACTTGCGGGTTAGCTCACCTGAGTTCTTGATACGGGATCAAGTCGGAATCCTGAGCGCCAAGCGGTTGACTCCGGAAAATGAAAATATGCCTATCAAGATTTGGAGATGGGAAGTGACTATCAACTTGTAGGAGGAGGGAGATAAGCTGACGACGCGGCACCGAAGAAGATTATCTGTTGACGGCAAATGCGAAACATAGTAGGCTAGTACTAAGTATGATCTATTCAACATATTTCAATATGGTCCTACTCCTACGCAATACTGTACCAGTTCCTACCAAAGAACTCTACAAGATTGTTCCATTTGACTGTGAGATTTGAAGGATCTCGGAAGAAATTTAAAAGCGCCGCCTGTTCTGCTGGTGATCACTCTTATGTATCATATTCAATTTCCGTCAGGACTTGAGGCCTTGCCGTGTAATGGACCAACGCTGCCGCGCGGTAGTTACTCGCGCCTGACTTACCCTTACTTAGCTGTGCTAAATGTAACGAATACTAATTAAAATGACGTCAGTTGCTTGGACAACATAGACGAATTCAAAGTTGCCTGTCTTGGATCAGGCACAAAATCATGGAAGCATAAACCTGGCACTCCATGTGAGCCACGTCAGATCAACATCTCACTTTGCAAGTGTATCTAACTTTCGAGGTGCTGGCTCACTGCAGTAGTGAATGGAGATTGTACAGCGCAAAAGTTAGACTCTTCACTAGGAACCTTATTGAATTTTGTTGTATGAACGAAACTTATCCTCACTTCCCCTTACCCAGTATCTCATAATAACTGTCCCTCATGTACAGGATGCAATCAAATTTCCCAAATCATCTGAAAATAACAAGATTCCTCGTATAATTGTGCAATCATGTTCATCTTTCGCATTCAGGCTTGAGGCTAATTGAGCTTAACCGAGGTTATATTCTAATGGAAATGAGATATGATGGGTCTAGCCCATAAGCTGTTTCCTTCCAAAGGAGATTATTTCCCATGCTACCACATATAAATAAGTGATATCGTTTTGACAACATGTCTTCCAGAATCGTGCAAACCCGTTTCCTCATGACAGCTACAACGAATTCAGCTTTAAGTTTTCCCTGTCCATCGACATCTTTATCACAGGTTCTAGTGGATGATATGGACCTCGCGCATATTCAGTATGCAGATGGGTGGGGTTTAGATGGAAACAAGGATTTTGAATGTAATGGAACGACGCATGGGGCTATAAATGGAAAGTCTACCACAGCAACATTTTGGTTCGAAGGTAAGTTACTTATGGATTCTGTTAAGTAACAAAAATTCACTTAATCATGGGTATATGCTATTATTTATAAATTAAAGGTGTTGGCGTTCAAGTTTTTGGAACCATTGGAACCGGTAGCAGCCCCATTTCCACCTTTCAAGTTGACAATCTACCTGCTTACACCTTCAGTCTCGATTCCAAAGCAAAAGCCACTCTCTACGGAATCCAGTACTACACTTCCCCTCCCCTAGAACCTGGAAACCATACATTAGTTATTGCCTCAATCTGGCAAGGGTCTACGCAAATGTTTTTGGATTATATTGTTTACAATCCGATTCCAAATGCTATTACAAGCACTATAACAAGCACTCTAACATGTTCGGCTACTTTTGTCACTGCAGCTGGGCTTTCGACGGGTCCTCAGAGTAAAGTTATCTCTTCCGGCACCTTGGCAGGTAGTGTCATTGGCGGCACTGTCTTAGGGCTAGCTCTCGGAATCTTTCTAACAGTCATAGTATTCCGGAAGCACAAAAAAAGTAAAGTTAGCCCCATATCTAATAGAAACCAAATAGGTATTTGAAAACTGCTCTTAGTCACAACCATATCCTGAGATATTTCAAAAAAAAAAAAAAAAAGCCCTAACTACATCTCCAGATTCCACAGCTTCAAATACCGCAGCAGCTACTGATTCATCCAGAATGTTGACGGTACTTCAGCGGACATATATGCCGGCTAGGAAATATCAGGCAGCACCGTTAATTGCGACAGTATCAAGTCCTGGTCCAGCTTCTGTATTACCGACTTCGTTCAACCTGATCACACCATTATCCAGACCTGGAATAATCAGTATAGACAGGGATCGGCCGCTTGCAGGACAAACATTAGGAACGACGCACAACGCTGACTTTGAAGATGATGGGCCACCGGCGTATGCCAGTCTTTAACATAGGGACCTTTGGAAACAACGTACGACGCTGGTACAGGGATATATTTGCAATGCGAATGGAACATAGGGCCACCTGCGCATTCTAGTAGTTATCCAACATCACCGAATACTCGCGCGCACGATAAATCGACAAGTATTTATTTCCTTAAGCCTCAGTAAATTGCTGCGTCTAGCCGTCTTCCTTCCACCCGAGTGAAGATCCTCTCAGTCGACTATCGGATACACGTCTAGTCCCTGGGGAGCAGCGCATAACAACGAGGGTTAAATATATTTGCGGCCAGATGGGCTGCTGCTTTTCCCATTCTCTGAGCAATACATAGTGCAGCTCGGCCCTTTCCTTATCTCTATCATTTTCTGCGATTACCCTCCGCCTGAAACTATAACATAAACATACCACACTTTGTCGCGTCAGTGATCATGGTCCTTTTGAGCTCGTCGGTCTAACTACCTGCTATCAAAGCTGGGATAAAATCAAGGAGCAGAAGATAGTACATCAGGAAAGCGTTCTAAAGCAGATAATTTTGGGCCGCAAGTCTGCAAGAATGTATCATGGTCGAGCGAAGTCTCTGTAATTGTCCTGGAACTAGTTGCCCCGGCTCATGTCTCTATCACCACATTCGTCATCCCTATTATTTTCCCCGTCGCGTATGCCTCCGGTCTCTGGCAACATTCCATCCCCTACTTCCCCAGCCGCCCCGTGATTGGAATGATGGTATGTCGGTTCCGGAAATGAGACAGAATAATAGGACGTCAAGTAAATGGAGGATTCTGAGAATCTTGGGCTTCTATCCGTCCTCTGTGTATATGGCTTTCGAGTCGATGTAGACTTAGAGCCTGAAATCCCGCTGGTAGGATTCAAACTTGATCCAACTGAATACCGAGTCCCCCAATTATGATCTGAATGGCGCCCTTTCGTTCGTTTTACCCATAAATAAAGCAGGGTATTGAAGGTGATGAAGAAGATTACGACTTCGGAAAAATGGATAAGCTGAAGCTACTACGCAGTGACGATAGACCAATTACTCACCAGATCCAACCGCTATTCCAGCAATCGCACCTCTGCTGAGCGACATGTAGGTGTTCCACTTATGGGCGGACGATTCCAGTTATGACTCTAATTGATGTGCAGACCCGAGCTCAGGGCCAAGACTCGAGTGACAGTCGTTTTATAAGTCAAGATACCAAGGCTCTGCCTGACCGTCCTTGCCGCTGTTGCGGGATCCAGCATTCTTATACAAAGTTCCCGCCGTAGCTGAAGACAACACTAGTGGCGTTAACTTCGCATAGAAAAAAAAACTCCCCTGAATTTAAAGCAACGAATTGTTTAGCTTTAGGATCAGCATCAGTAATTAGCATCAAACCGGTGTCAAACCGGTTGAGCGCATGGTCGCTCAGTCTTATCTTTTCCTCCTCCTTCTTCCGTATAATCCGGCGTAGA
Source organism: Collybiopsis luxurians FD-317 M1 (assembly GCA_000827265.1). Taxonomy (NCBI): domain Eukaryota; kingdom Fungi; phylum Basidiomycota; class Agaricomycetes; order Agaricales; family Omphalotaceae; genus Collybiopsis; species Collybiopsis luxurians. Next base: position 160,682 of record KN834794.1, on the reverse strand, counting down.
AAGAGATACATGGTGTGTAGAATAAGAGGAACTTGACTACTTCACTGATATACGAAGTTTCTATGAACTGTATTGCCAATCGCTAACTTTCTGAGACTGACAGTGCCAGCTTCTGATCCGTCCTTAGCCAAATCTCGGTAACCTATGAACAGCGCCCACGGCTGAATTTGTCAGAAACATCGCATCATGGGTCAGTGGCCACTGAATACTACAAATTACCAGGTATATTAAGTACTGTACCCCGCCTTCTCCCTTCCGCCTCCGCAAAACATTCAAACGTGCAATGATATAAGCGCATTTAGTCACCTCCACCCCCGTCACCACCCCCATCGTCGCCTCCATCTCCGCCTCCATCGCCGTCCCCATTACCGCCGTCTCCACCACCTCCATCACCGACCCCACCATCTCCTCCTGCGTTTTGTTCGACCCATCCTCCTGAATCTCCTCCACTGCTCCCGCTTTCACCTCCCCAACTACTTCCGCGATGAGAATAGTGGTGATGAGTCGGTTCTGGCGAATAGTAAGGCGTTATGTATGCTAAAGAATCTTGGGCTCCTCGACTTCTGTCCATCCCTTTCGTAGAGGTAGACTGAGGGCCTGAAACTCCGGCCTTGCTGCCACCGGCGGAGTTCGATGTTGATTTGAATGCATATCGAGCTTTCTGATTACGGAATCTCGAGTGCGTCCTCCTCCGTTTTATCCATAGATATAGCATGATCGTAACATTAAAGACTATTATGGCTTTGAAAAAGTAAATAAAAGCTATATTGCAAGTTACAAATACTTACCAGATGACACAGCTATCCCAGCAATGGCACCTTTGCTCAGTGACATTTATTTATCCCGGTCTCAAGCAGATGATGTAAAGCAGGGTTGGAGAACCCTTCAACCCGACAAACATCGAGTCTTATGCAGTCGAGGCGCCGAAGCTATGCCGTCGACCGTCATGATCGCTGCTGCAGGACCTTGGCAGGACCCTCATGTCGGTATAACTGGCAATAAATATCACTTATGCACCTGTAACTGGAACAGCAGCAGACGCTAGTGGCATCAGCTCATATTCAACCTCTAAAAAGTTAAAACTGCACCTATTGATTCACGGAGTTCGACTCGAAGTTAGTAAGAGCGGCCGCAAATAGGACGTTCTTAAGGTCATCATCTATCTTAGTTGACGACACAAGTTGGCAGATGTAAGTTGGATTAGATTGGAGGTTATTCCTGAAAAGGATGAAATAGGTGTGCTTGTCGCCATCTGGATGAGTACTTAGATAGACGCCCGCTAATTCCCGAGAGCCGATCTTTCCGAGCGCTTAGGTTCTTGTGTCGTCTGTCGTTCTCTTCCACCTTCTGTGATTTTCGGTCTGATAAGATGCATATGATAGGTGCTATTTAACCTCTGAACATGCGAAGAGAGATGTGGAGGTACGTAGCCATGATTAATGACAGACACAGGTCTCTTAGGTTGATAATCGATCTCCAACCCTAGATGTGTTGCTCCGTTAAACCGTTTTGGGATCTAATTTCATTCCAAACAATAATGCCCAGATTTCCTTACGATAAGAGTTCAGTTTCACAAGCCAAATTACAGGCCAAAGCAAATTCTACGGAGCGAGTTTTCACTCGGTTCTGGCGGGAGAATTAAAAGGGAGTTCAACGAAGAATCGATGAAGATTAACTAGATAGGTACACGGAAACCGCTCTTGGGGGCCTATAATCCTGATCCATAAATCTAGCGCTGTCCCACGTACACTCTAGAAATTCTCACGTCAGTTACCACAGTACAGTGATATGAGTCGCGATGTTCTCTGCGGACTCAGGCTAGCACTGGCATCCGTCGCCAATTACTGCCGGTCTTAAATCGACGATCCCAGATTCTGTTTCGTTCTCAACGTTGCCAATCCCAAATGACTCAATCACGACCCCTTTTCTGACAAACGTAGGACATGTGATGGGTATGAAAAGTACCAGGCGGCATAGTTATGTCCTGAAACCTTTGCTCAAGTACACGCGCAAGCCAAATTAGGATCCCCACTCAAAATTACCAGAAGTAGCTGTACTTATATCGATTTCCAGATGGTTCTTGAGTCTTGACCACTCTGCTCACTCTTCGTCTGTCTGCCCTCGTTTTTCCGCTTTCTCAATATTCGTTGATTTTCCCTCCCATGATATTTTCACGGGCCCCCAAAAACTTCACCCTCTCTGGTGTCTCCTTTCTTTTCAACTTGCAACAATCATTTTGATACTCTACCAACGGTGCTGATACCGATGATAAGTATGTAACTTTGAGTGCGACACCTCTTGGTGACTTCCATTTTCTGGTTCTTCATTTATCAGATGTACAGGATGTTCCACGGCTTGGGTCAAGTAGACCACGTTACAAAGTTCGAAGATTATTAAGAGTCAGAAAACAAACTCGATAGTCTTAACTAGAAAGTATCACAAATAATGAGCTCTGAAGAAAAATTGTCCCCGGACTGAGAATCGAAACTGTGAGTTTGCCCTGAGTTTACTACTTATCCCTCCCTGCCCTCATCTTCAGCACTATGTCCACCTTCATTACCACCTCCCCTCTATTATTATTTTCGTACCTACTTTATGTTCAAACGACATGCCCATTCTCATGTTCAGTTTCCCAGCCACTTCCAGGATTGGACTGAGGGTAGTAGGTGGGCTCTGGCGCTGACAGAGCAGGATAATAGAGCGCCATGTAAATCAAAGAATCTTGTGCTCCTTCGTTCCTATCAGCTCCCGCCTCTCGCGTAGCAGACTCGGATGTAGACTGAGGATCTGACGGTGCTGCCCCGCCGGCGTCAATTGGCTCTGTAGTTGATCCGGCTGGATGGCGAGCCCTCCGAATGCGCCCTCTCAAGCGAATCCATCCAGATTTTAGAGCCGAACAGAATATAAGCAAGACAAGGAAGACTGCAAGAGCTGAGAAACGATGTATGAGAAAGTCGCTCAACGTTGATCATGTTGCGAGTGCTTACGAAATGCAGAAGCCAAGATTGTCGTGGCAGCCTCGCTAAGCATGAATATATCTATCCAATACTAAGTAGTTGATGAAGAGTACGAAAGTTGGGAGTGCGTCGATGCTTCAGTTTCACAAGAGTCAGTCAGTTTATAAACTCAAGCCACTGAAATTCTACCATCGATGATCATCGTTATTAATGCAGAATGCTCGTATCTATGGGTATCACTGACAGAGTGAGTAACTATCATCATTCATAGTGGATCTTATTGGAATCAGCTCGTAAATACTCTTTGAACACTGCACTATTAATTCATGGAAATTCGACCTAAATTTTAAGTAGTACATAGACCACAAATAGGATGTTTGCTGTTCATATCAATCTCAGTTGACGACATAAGCTGGCAGCTACTACAGTAGTCATCCCTAAAAAGTATGGAAAAGGTGTTGAGTTGTTCGCATAAGCAGGGACGACGGGGCCTTCCGAGTTGGTTGCCGCGGCTCGGCTTCCGAGCGCTTAGCTGATCTTTTTCGTTTTACCCTCATCTGCGATACCCGGCCTAGCAAGCTCTGCAGAACGACGATGGTAAGAAGACAATTATCTTCGAGACAAGCGAAGGGAGACTTAGTGGCTCATAGACGGCGACTCAAGCCGCAGAAGTTGTGACTAATCATTAGGAGTCTAGATGCTACAGATAGAACCATCTTCGTCTTTTCTCAACCTTCAGGCGAAGCTCAGGGATGCTTTGGTTTTAATCCGGAATTTTCCGAGTCTCGCTTCCGTCACCGCTAGAATACGCGATATCTGATTCTGAGATTTTTTGATCTCCACAACGTCCTTCACATCCACGATGGCCAGCGATAAGAAACCCTCTGGTCGAGACGAGCTCTCGAAACGCATTCTACCTCAAATGAAACTTTCTCATGCGGATAATCCTCTCACAGCTCCTCTTCAATCACCAGAAGAGGCAAAGATTTCCGCCAGCGAACGAGCTGTGAGGAGATTTGCCGTAGAGGGTAATGCCGTAGTCACTGGAGGTGCAGGGGCTATTGGACTTTCAGCTATTCGAGCACTATTGGAACATGGTGCTTCAGGAATTGCCATCTTTGACGTCTCGGCTTCATACGCTACCTCTTTAACTTCCATCGACGAACTCAAGAAGGATTTCTCGCAGGCCAAAGTTCTTACCTATGAAGTTGATGTTAGAGACGAAGGAAAGGTCAACGAAGCCGTAGAACTCGTAAAGACTGAATTCAACTCAATTGACATGCTCTTGTGCTTCGCGGGTGTTGTGGGGTGTACGCACGCGATCGAAATGGAAGCTAGTGACTGGAGGCGGGTTTTGGATGTAAACGTGACTGGTAGCTGGTTTTGTGCTCAAGCAATTGCAAAGTGGGTTGTCAGTGATTTGTCTCGCGCTCCTAAAGCCGACCGTTCCCATTTGTAAACAGGCAAATGATTGCCCAGCAAACTGGAGGCAGCATACTGTTCACAGCTTCCATTTCTGGCCATCACGTCAACTTCCCTCAGCCTCAAGTGGCCTATAACACGTCCAAAGCTGCTGTTCTTCAGCTCACACGCTCCCTCGCTGGTATAATGTTCTGCTTAAAAACCAATTCCTTCGATTGCGCTGAGTTCACAATCCTTCACAGCCGAATGGTCTAGCTATGGCATTCGCGTCAACTCCATATCTCCTGGATATATGGACACTATTCTCAATGAGGGTGACGGCCTGGCAGCTGCCCGAGCTATATGGGCTGACCGGAACCCCTTGGGACGGATGGGAGATGTTGAAGAGCTGAGCGGGGCCATTATACTGTTGAGCAGTAAACGGGCAGGGAGGTACATGACAGGGATCGACATTATTGTGGACGGTGTGTCTCGAATTGATGATTTGTTGTGCCCAAAGCGTCTATTCACTGGCGTGCATTGAACAGGCGGAGGAAGCATCTTTTAATCAGAGCCCTAGGGGAATAAGAAATGTTGGATTCTGGACCCTGCAAATTATTAGTACAAAAGCAGATCACTTGGTTCAAGTTCGTAGGCATTGCATTAGAACGACGTTACAAGGATCTTGCAACCTGACTTATGCTGAGTTGATTCAATGCGAGATCTTTGGATGGCATAATTTTCGAGGTCTTCGGACTATGTCTACTCTATACAATAGCATCGTTGCTTCCTGGAACTCTTCCGAGCTGGCTCCTGTCTATACAATGACATCGTCGCTTTCGTGGAACTCCTCCGAGCTGGCTCCGATTGTATGACCATAAAAGGAGTAAAACGACATCGTTTGTGCGTCCAGCTCTTCTTCCTGCCTGTGAGCGAAAAGGTTAATTCATGATGCTATTTCAAAATAACAAGACCAAGTCAAAAGGTCCCGAAATACATATTTTAGTATGTTTCAGTGATTGTTTTAGAGGGTGATTCTAATGACGAGAATGCTTCAGGTTACTGGTGCCTCCGGGTTTTTAGGCTCTCACATTGTTTGGCAGCTTCTTGAAGCCGGGTATCGTGTAACGGGGTATAATTGTTTTTGTCTTACTTAGTCTCGAAAGCCCTCCTGACGATCTTCCGCTTTCCACAGCACCGCACGAGGAGCAAAAGTTGGCTACCTCAGAGACGCATTTTCGGAACACGGACAGCCTGGAAATTTTTCTGCAGTTGAACTAGTCGACATCTCTTCGGGAAATTTTAGTGAAATATTGAAAGATATAGATGCGATTATCCATACCGCATCATACCTACCCTCCCGAAAGACTGGTATGGACCTTAACTCTAGAATAAAGGTACGAATTTCATTGTTCAATGGCACCTGCAGTGAACGGCGATTATTGACCCTCTCACGTATGCTGCGCAGCTTGTATGCGACGGGACCTTGCACTTGTTTCAAGAGGCAGCAAAAGCGGATGTCAAGACGGTGGTCTTTACAAGTTCGATGATCAATTTTCCACCTGGGGGTCCATATGGTTGGGACGGTCAGTCGTACACAGCTGTCATTCCACTGAGTAGTACGCCGCTCGAGTCATAATTTTTGATTGATAATCTTAGATTTTAATCCCGTATCCCCTTCCGATGCTTCAAAGAGCCCATGGGCTGCATACGCTCTTGAGAGAACCGCGTCGGAGGAAGCTGTGTGGGAGTGGAAAGAAAAATTTTGTCCCGGCATGGATATTATTTCAAGTAGGTGTTATTCCTGTTGACTACAAGCACATTTGTCAATTGAATACAGTCTCCCCGTCATGGATCTACGGTCCTCTTATCCCTTCATTTCCCCGTCTTGCCCCCCAGCCCGACTACGGAGCTTTTTCAAGCACAGGATTCATCTATGCCCTCCTGCGGAAGGACAATCCTCATTATCCACCCAGCGGAGGATGGGTCGATGTTAGGGATGTAGCTCAAGTCCACATCGATCTCCTTCGAACAAGCCGTGAAGAGGGAGATATTCACGGTGGTTACAAGAAAAGATTTATCACCATAGCTCCTTCGGCAATTGTGGAAAATGCTTCCTCTACGTTGTTCAAACGCGCCGTGGAGATAATTGCACTCGAGAGGTCAGAGTTAGAGAAGAAAGGGAGACTAGTGGACGCGAATAAGGTAGTGGAGTATCCCGGCACCAATACTACCCAAATGAATGAGTATTTAGCCGAGGCGCTGGAGAGGTTAGGCACGACACTGGGAACAAAGGAAGGAGCCGAAGGAGACAAGGGTACGAAGTTGGAATGGAAGTTGTGGAAGGAAACTGTTTTGGATACCGTGGATAGTCTTATTTCCGTAGAGGAGGCCTGGAAGTCGAAAGGTTGGCGTGTGGAAGTTCCAGATGAGAAACCCATGGGGTTGTAGCTTGAGATGCTAGATCTCGTTATGTCGTCTTGAAGTGCTTCATAATTTCAAGAGCATAAGTAACTTAATTCAGAGGCCTCCCAGGCCTAGTAAGCTACTCAAAGGAAATTTTTCCAATGCGCTCAATGTAACGTAATCAATCTGCGGTCATCACAAGCATCTTCGATGTACGTGAATCTGATTGAATGAGGTAAATTGAGCAATGGCCTGCGTGGGCCTTTCAAGGAAATTGCGGAGATTATTAGTCCTGCGAAAGATTTTGAGGTATCGAATCATAGCTTCCAGATTATTATTGCCTGAGGCCACACGCAAACAGCTAATTCGGCGAGCCCTCGCATCGGGACCTCTAAAGCAGGAAGTGTACCTACTTCAATGAAGACCGTTACTTAGGTTAACCCTCACAATCTCCGCTTCCGAGCATCGTGAGTTATTATCTGTTTCCCCTGTACCCGAACCGATATCGAGTCAGGCAACATATATGCTCAACTCGCGTGCTAGAAGATACCGAGGTTTAGATGCATCATCGAGCGACCGTCGGACGTGAATATGGCAACTTCATGCCGTTCGGCGTATTGATACCGGCACCGAATCCGTTATACAAAGCTTCAAAGGAGAGCTCTCAATGGATAGAATCGTTCAAATTAGTACGGGAGAGGCCCGGGATGAAGTAAACAAGAACCTATGCTCATCGATACAAAGATGCCCTTAAGGGGCCCGATCTGGGTTGTATGCATACCTTCCATAACATTTAATTTCAACTTGATTTAAGCACATCTTACGCACATCTTACACTCTCCTCGTACACCTTGTGGGAAGTTATTTGAGTTGTCCATGATGAATAATTATCTGTAGGTCAGGATATATTCGTGGATGTCAATCGGAGGCCTCAGGCCAGCCTAGCCGAGGCTGCTTATGCCTCAGCCTCAGATGGCAGACTTGAGAAAATCATTCATCGCACTTAGTACTAGATATGTATGATTACACCCGAGAAGGTAGGAGACACGTAAATGATCCTAAAACCAGAAAGTAGAAGGATAACTAACTATGTGGTATCCACCGTTTCTCCGAACCGACGACGCGCCGTGACGAGCGCTTAACGAAGGGGCGCTCAGTTGCCCAGTCGCGGAATACCGGCACCGCGCTGTTGCCGCACTGGTAACCATTCCTTTCTTCTTGACAAGTCGTTCGGTCTGTGACATTTCATTCGACGAAGATAAGCTCAACATGCCATTTCTCAAGTGTTTTCTGGAGTCGATGAAAAGCCGACATGTCGTAGCTTTCTCATTCTCTCGACTTCTCGACTGACCCCGTCAAAATTCACATCACGCCAGATCTTCAGATATTGTATGCTGCCACTCATACCGTTTTATTTTGGTCCAATCTTTGAGCTTCCAGAACTGCCGATGGTCGTCAATCTGTCCAACTTACACACCGTTTTCACACCCTTTAAAGTTCACCTGCAGTGAATTACTTCGAAGGGATACACGCAAGCGAATAAGCCTCAACCTCAAATCAGGTCCCACTCTACTTATTTCTCGAAGGTTTGTCTTCTCACGTCGCAAGTCCAGCCCCGATGAGCAACGGAAACTGCTTGTAATTCAGGGACCAAAACGACGGTCCTATAGCTTGCTGCTCATGCATTTTTGGTTTATTCCTTTCCTTTCTTTTCTTTTATTTTATTCCCTTTTTGTAAGGAGCTCCAAATGGCAGTAAGGGACCTCCGAAGCTCTCAGAGAGACGTATATAAGTGGGCTGAGTTAGTATGCTAAGGATCAGTACGATTCACCCTGCGGTTTTTGCTACCTTCAGGGATTAAACGTGCAATTCTCGACTGGCTTTTTAACCCTCTGCATCTACTCATGCTGTCCTTTCCGTATCTTCTACTTTGGGGACCAATAGGCGCCGCATTCGCCGCCATTGGTCCTGTCACCGACTTACACATTGTAAACGCATTCATTCAGCCAGACGGTTTCAACCGGTCGGGTGTGCTTGCAGAGGGTGTTTTCCCCGGTCCTGTCATCACAGGACAAAAGGTTTGGTCAAAGGCGCAAATATCTTCGAGTTAGAGTCCTGACATGGGATACTACTATGTAGGGTGACAATTTTCAGATCAATGTCATCGACCAGCTCACAAACGGAACTATGCTCTTAAGCACTTCGATTGTACGTGTTTCCCGGTTTTCTTCAGCATTCCCATGTTCAAACTTTGTTGTTACAAAAAGCACTGGCATGGTCTCTTCCAAAAGTCGACAAACTGGGCCGATGGGTATGTACCTTTTTACCAGCACTATTAGCTGACTGATCGGGTCGGAAATGTTCTGTCACTGTACATAGACCGTGAGTACATCCTATTGTTCATCATCATTATCCTTGTCGTTGACAATTTACCGTTCAGCGCATTTGTGAATCAATGCCCGATCGCAGCCGGGGATTCTTTCCTGTACAATTTCAATGTACCCGGCCAAGCGGGTTCGAATTCGTTTCTTTTCAATTGAAGATCAAACTCATCTCTAACTTCGAGATATAAACAGGGACTTTTTGGTAGGTTATGCTCTCTTCAAAATTCATACAATTACCGACTTTGAACGAGGTATCATTCGCATCTGAGTACTCAATATTGCGATGGCCTAAGGGGACCTCTTGTCATATACGATCCGGAGGATCCCTACGCTAGCCTTTACGACGTTGACGACGGTAAGAAAAGATACACCAACTACCCTTCATTCATGACAGATGATCTTTCCAGACTCGACGGTAATCACCCTCGCAGATTGGTATGTTTTTATTCAAAGTGCTCTTCCCCAAATCTTAAAATAGCTCATTCGGAACCGCAGGTATCGTAAGTACAGAGAGCCTTCAAAATTTTTTGGCCCTTCATTTCGAATCTGACATGATGCATCAGATGTTCCTGCTCCTGAAGCCGGAGCCGTACCGTACGTGCAGATTACTTTCGGAAGTCGGACTTTTCCCGTTCTAAAAACAGCCTCAGGACGGCGGATGCAACCCTAATCAATGGACTAGGTAAATTCTCCATTTTTCTCCTGTATTCACGTACTCAAGATTCGAATAGGAAGATCCGTCAACGGTCCGGCTGATGCACCCTTGGCGGTGATCAATGTTGTTCAGGGTACCCGGTGAGCAGCAACCCAACTAGCACAATCGGAATTCGTTACTGAGTGCCTTCAGTTATCGCTTCCGTTTGGTGTCCATATCTTGTGATCCCAATTTTATCTTTTCCATCGATGGACATACATTCACTGTGAGTGAGATACTGGTAAATCCAAGCTAGAAGCTCAAAAGGTTATATATAGATCATTGAGGCTGACGGTGTTAACCACCAGCCTGTCGTAGCTGACTCCATTCAAATTTTCGCTGGTAAGCTTTTTCGTTACTCTAGCCCACCCGAGAAGATTAAATAAATTATCGACAGCTCAACGCTACTCTTTCATTGTGAGTTCTTCCTCACGGTGTTTTGTGAATCACCTTCATTTCTGAACTTTCGACCTTAGCTCAATGCTAACCAAAGTGTCGACAACTACTGTAGGGACTCCTTCCTCGTTTATCGTTTTTGCTCTCGGGCCGATGATGTTCATAGGGGTTCGGGCAAATCCGAATGTTGGGGCTGGCACCGGCTTCGCCGGAGGAATCAATAGTGCTATTCTACGATACAGTGGGGCACCAATTGCGGAGCCAACGACTTCTTCCACTGCGAGCAATCAGTTACAGGAGACTAGTTTGGTGGTAAGACTGATATCTTTGCATCCGGAAGCCGAAGCTCATAAATGATCTGCAGCCCCTCGACAGTCCCGGAGCGGTGAGTAGTATCGCAATTCTACTACGCTTTGTCTTAGAATAAATACCTCATTTCTAGCCTGGTAATGCAACTATCGACGGCGCCGATATCAACCTCAACCTTGTATTGGGATTTGTAAGTCTGATTCGACGGCACGGTCTCCATATCTTTTTAATCTGCCGCTATTTGTAGTCTGGAGGAAAATTCACGATCAACGGAGTCACGTTTGTGTAAGTGTTACTGTAAAGCGTCCGCAGGGGGCAACTTATTCAAATCACCAAAGACCGCCAACTGTACCAGTCTTGCTTCAAATACTTTCAGGAACTATCGCAGCTAGTAAGGAAAAGTGTCTATTCATATGGAATACCCTTTTGAATTTTGCTCCCTTGCAGCCGATCTCCTTCCTACTGGATCGGTTTATTCTTTGCCCTTAAACTCAGTCATCCAACTTACCTTCAACACGGCTGCCGTTGCTGCCATTGGAGGACCCGTAAGTTACTTTCATTCGCGATATCTGCCATTATATGCTCACAAACACTCAGCATCCATTCCACCTTCATGGAGTACGGTTTCATCCTTGGGTTTCTCTCTTTGTTCTTGCTGAATGTGACTTTGCTTTAGCACACCTTTGATGTTATCCGAAGCGCTGGAAGTCAAACATACAACTACGCGAACCCTCCTCGCAGGGATGTCGTCTCGACAGGTGCAGCAACTGACAATGTTACCATTCGATTCACAACCGATAATCCTGGTCCTTGTGAGTTGCCTAACTATAACATACTCTGTGTAAGCCACGACTCTAATGAATAATGGATTTACAGGGTTCCTTCATTGGTAAGTGCATGGTGCTGAAGAATTTGTATATGATGTTGAGCTAGTATCGCAGCCACATTGACTGGCATTTGGAAGCGTGAGTGTGCTAATTCTTGCAAGTACTGAGGTTTATTTTACCTTTTCCATCCAGCGGTTTCGCTATTGTTTTCGCCGAGGATGCGCCGGATGTCGCTGCGACCAATCCAGTCCCTGGTAAGCCTCTCGTTTTGGTGGTGATCACTTTGCCCTCGCTAATAGCGAGAGAAGATGCATGGAACCAACTTTGTCCAATTTATAACAATTGTGAGTAACTAGAAAGTTGCATTTATCCCCCCAGACTGATAACAGTTCCCAGTAACATCGGCTCAGCTGGGTGGACAGTGAGGCATAGAATAGATGACCTCTGAGTCAGTCCTTACTTGGACTTTGATTGTTCAGATTTAGATAATCTTTATTTTTAAAGTCATTTTATGGGTTTTGGAATCATCTAGGATTATTTAAATTTATTCTTGGTTTTAGGATTTATAGATTGATATATAAAGACTGTTTTTTTGCTTGCTTTACACTTGACATGCGTGATGGCTGACACCGAAGGCATTATTTGCCAAATATTTCCAAGCATTGGACAATCCCTGGAAACCGGCGTTCAGATCTTGGACCACGCCGTGTAATAAATCTTCCTTCCTTTCTTCCTTCCTTCCTTCCCCGCTTGCCGCTCATATACAATCGGCCTAGATATAATGGGAAGAGTCGCGGCACGGCATTCGAAATAACATACTATCCAGATACCATCTCGCACTAGCTATTCTATGCACTCTCAACAGTCGCAGTAAGATCACGACTATTCAACGACACCTGTCCACTCCTCCTCTACCTCCCCTTCAACATTTCCTATTTCCTCAATCTTCTTCTTCACTTCCTTCCCTTTCCTCTTCGATTTCTTCCCCACCAAGTCACCCTCAGCGTCGTGGATCCCCACTCCCAGCATCTTGTCATTGTCTACATACGAAGGAGATAGAGAAAGAGAGAGAGGAGCCATCAATTCGCAATCAGTTCAATTTCACAACGCCTTGGAACCGAGCATGTATGTATGGATATACTCACATTCACCCGAAATCAGCTCATCCACTATGGACCTACTCCCCGACGTGATATACCTTGCAGAGATACCTCTCGCAATGATAGGTTGACCGAGCATCTGTTTGAGTTGCGCTTTCAAGGCGGCGGTTTGAGCCTGATTCGCTTTCTGTTGGCGTTTCGATGGGTGGTCCGAAGATGACACGTCGCTGGAAACGAGACCAAACGGAACGCAAACGGAACGGAACGAGGGAGAGAGAAGCGAACGTAAAATCAATAAAACAGAAAAACACGACGAAAAAACAAAAGCAAAAAAATTACCTGTCAAAGTCCTCATCCAACTCAATTTCCATCGCCTCCGCAGCCTCTCTCAACCACTTTTGTTCATGCTTGGTCTTATTGGCTCTATGCTGCGTCGTTTCGATCTGCCTAGCCAATTTCACTCGAGCTTTGAGTTTATCGAGGATACCTAGCTCGACGGACATTTCCTGAATTTCTTCTTCATCTAAGAAGATCGAAAGAAAACGAGTGAGCATGTACCATTCAATCAAACACAAAAACTTGAAGAAAATAATAACCCACCTCGGCCTAAGTTCCCCAACAATGCCCGCACGACCCTCCGCTCGTCAGGCGCACACATAAGCATACTGAACCCTTTGCGCATCGCACGAGCCGTTCGACCGTTTCGGTGTACATAAACGTCCGCTGAGCGGGGGATCTGGTAGTGTATGACGTGGTCGACGCTGGGGATATCCAGACCTCGGGCAGCGATATCCGTCGCGAGAAGGATAGAATTGGGGGTTGATTTGAATCTGTGGCGCGAGGAAGGGAAAAGGCAGGAATGTAAATGTGTTAGCGTGGATTTCCAGGGGGAAAGAGGAAGGAATGTAGTATGAAAAGGGAATGAAGGAGTCAGACCAGGGAGTGGTTCACACACCTATCGAGATTTTTCAATCTTTGTCTTTGCTCCAGTTGGGAATGTAACGGAAACGCCTTGATGTTCAGTAATTCGGTAAGGGGCAAAAGACGCCGTATTCCATCTATTGAGCTAAGGAACACAAGAGATCGACCAGGATAGCGGAGAAGGAAGTAGTAGAGGTATACGTCCTAGAGTAAGAGGAAATGGTCAGATCCCAATTCAGACGGTAATTCGGATAAATTAGAGGAAGCGAGTAAATGGGACGACAAAACGTACCTTGTCCGCAGAAAGACAGTGGATTTTCCCCTCAGTCAACGTAGAAACAACACCGCCGACGGGGCTCAGATCTATCACTTCTGGATCAGGGTCGCGAAAGTCCAGCCGAAGTAAAAGGTCATCTGTTTTCAAGACGGCGCAGTCGTTAGTCACAGGCGTAATGTAACTAGGAACTTGGACGAATCGCTTACCCAATGTCGAAGCGGGCTTCTCATCCTTCTTGGATCGTTTGTGTTTCAGTTTTGACCCTTTCTTTACATTCTTTTGCAGTTCCTTGCTGAGAGTAGCCGAGAACACAAAGGTTTGTAACTGGTCTCGGGCAATTTTTCCCTTGTCATCTTCAGCATCTGGGTCGTGCTCTGGATCGTCAGATTCAAATGGCGTGGACGGGATATCGTCAGGAATTTGATCCTCCCTAGACAAGCGCAAATATAAGCCAGGAGGGATCATGGAAACGAAGACACGCACTCGGATTCCCGTAATGTGAGCCGTAGTATATTATCCAACTCCGCGAAATGACCAGCTTCGATCATCCGGTCGGCTTCGTCGAGGACGAGGAACTTAAGCCGTTTTAATTCTTTCGCAAGCGTTTCATCCTAAAAGATCTTGAGGTCAGGTTTGATCAAGAACGACAGGAGTTCCACACACTTCCTCTATGATATCCCATAAACGACCGGGAGTCGCTACCAACACGTCTGCACCTCTGCTGAGAATACGTTTCTGCTTCTGAGTAGACATGCCTCCTACGATCGCGGCTACGCTGACTCTCGGCGGAGGCTTCTTGGTGGAAGCTTTGACTTTGGCCTTTTCTTTCCCTTTCCCTGTGCCTTGCGGCATTTCCTCATCATCTTCGTCCTCGGTTTTGACAGTCGTTTTAGACGGGTTGAGAGACATATTTAAATGACTGGATACCTGCAATGCAAGTTCACGAGTGGGAGCCAGTACTAGAGCTTGAACTGGACGGTGGTTAGATGAAGGTCTCAGCGGTGCTATCGATAGCAGCTTGTGCAAGATGGGAAGCCCATACGCCAAGGTTTTGCCGGAACCCTAAAAGACTTTCAACGAGAGATCACATAGCAAATCGAAAGACATACAGTCTGCGCGACACCAACGACGTCCCGTTGCTTCAAAGCAACAGGTATAGCAGCATTTTGTATAGGTGTCGGGCTAAGAAAATTATTGTGGTGTAAACTTTTCGTTAGTTGAGGGTGTAGAGCAAATGGATGCCAACTCGGCAGCAAATTTTCACAATCGAATGTGATTTCTTCAGCGACGATATCATCTTGCTCGTCGTCTCGGATAATAGGCACATTCGGAGGTTTAGGTTCATCGACGTCAATAACCTGCAAAAAACTTGAAGCGACCTTACGAGCGAAAGAGCAGTAAACATACGTTGAATTTAGCCACCCTTCCTCGCTCAGTTTCCTCATATATAATCTCTACCCCTTCGACTTCTTCCAGCTCGAGAATCCCATCGTCGCCGTCCAAACCTGATTCCACTGGCCGCGAAACAATTTTCCAAGGTAAACTGTCTGCATTTTCGTGTCTGATTTTAGGTTTTTTGCGAGATGGTCCACTGACGGTTTCAGATATGCGTTTCTTAGTCAGCTGATTCTTCATGGGCGATGGAGATGGTCGAAGCAAGGTCGATTCGAAGAGGAACAAAGGCAAAATATAAGCGCCCAATTTTTTGGGGCGCTCAGGTTTATCTAATCTATAGATTAGATTATGATAAGATATGCCCAGAAAGAGGGTTTTGAGTTTGACACCTTTAATTTCACAGGGAGCAGCACTCGGTTACTGTCCACGATGCCGGCAATCCCAGATAACGAACTCACAAAGTATCACGACAGAATCAAGGGTAAAACCGTGGTCGTCACTGGTATGCATAATGTCTTGCGTCTGGTTATGCGCCACACTGCTTCTGCGCGCTAACGGTGGTTCTGCAGGTGGTGGAGCGGGAATAGGACGAGCTACAGCCAAGCTATTTGCATTCTACGGGTGAGCTGACCCTCTCCTGGTGTATAGTATAATATCCAACTGCCATATCTGAGAAGAGCTAGAGTTGTGGTAGCCGGCGTCCGTCTTTCAAATGTTGAGCAAACTGTACGGGAAATACAGGAACTCAAATCCGGGTTTGTACAATATCTCTGCAGTGTCCTGCACAATCTTGTCTGAATGGCGCCTAGTGAAGCAGTAGCCTGCAAGTGCGATGTCACTAAATGGGAAGACCTTGTAGCCATGTTCGACCTGGCAATTGAAACATTCGGCTCGGTTGACGTTGTTGTATGTTGACTCGTCAACAGCGAAAAAAATAAATTCTCAACATTTCATGGAAATCTTTCAGGTGGCGAGCGCTGGAATCGCCCGAATCGAGACCGGCATGATTTATTTGGGCACAGGGCTCCCTGCTAAACCAGCTACCGACATACTTGACATCAATCTAATTGGGGTCCTCTATAGTGAGTCGGCTTGCCTTCTTGAGGTTAATGCTTACATGGGCAATATTATTTTCCAAAGCTGTTCATCTCGCACAACATTACCTCCAACTAAACCAAACCTCCCAAATGGCAGAGAATCGCGTCAAATCTATCATTCTGTTAGGCTCCATATGTACGTGTTATGATTTCTCCACGATCCTTTGGCTCATATGCGCAGATTCGTGGTCTGCAAACATTTTAGCGCCGCTCTACACTGCGACCAAACACGCCATGTTGGGCCTAATGCGCTCGCTGGATGAGCCCCTTTCACAGAAAGGCATCTCCATCACTTCTGTAGACCCATTCTATTCCGGTAGGTACATCATTTTTACTCCATTACAAGAATGATGTTCAAACACAGCCGCCACCTTTCTTCCCCCTAAATTCACATCATTTACTCACCTAAATAATATGTATATATTTTCCATCATCAGCGACAAACCTACTCCCATCCCTCTCCTATCTTATACTCGCAGGTTTACCGCTCGTCCCCCTCCCACGAATTGCAAAAACAATCCTCTACGCTACCTCCCACGGTACACCTGAAAACCCCAGGGGAGGTGAATCATTCTGGGTCCCGGGCGGCTGTACGCCAACGTTTATGATTCCTCGAGGGGAGTTTAAGCCGGGTGTTTACCATCTCATTGATACAAAATCTAACAGTACATCTCCGTATGCCAACTTCCTCCTCTATTTAGAAATGTCCCTCTCACTCCCAGTATCTCCTCCCCTTTAGCGGAATTTCGGGTGCGCAATACTACTTTCGACTTTTCAGCGACTTGAAGCCTTGGCTTTGGAGATCACTCGCAGTCGCCAGCGTAGGAATCTTTATAAGCTGGCTATGTCTAAGCGCGATTTCAGCACGGTCGTCACTATGGCGGGTATCTCGGACTTGAATTCTTCTCTCCTTCGTTTCGTTCGCAAATACATTTGAATCCGGTCAAAGCAAGATTTATGAGCCCAATTAGGAAACTGCTCGTCTCACATTCACAAATTATCCAAAGTTATATGAATTGTGCATATAAGGGAAGAGAAAAGTTAATCACAGCATCCGAGATGGAAGAGACATGCATGAACTCGAGCGAGAGAGACTGGACAACGACCCAAGCCCAAGGGGAAGGGCAACCCAGGATCGAGGTCAGTTTTTTGACTGACGTACATCATAGATGCTTTCCCACCACTCGAAGGCTTACCCGCTCTCATTCAGGATTCTTGTACCTGTCGAGAACTCGAATCAGCTTTCATTGCGAATATCGCGCGAACGTAGCCAGTCTCCAATTACGAACTTATATAGAGATGTGCATACATGCATTAGTCACCCGCAAAACTGAGCAAGGCACCGACGCGTCTGTGACTCAAAGCTAAAGTATTCTTGTACGTATTTTACATCATTCAGCGAGAATCGGACGTCAGTACTAGTTTATCTCTTTCCCAGAAAATGATTAAATTTATCCCCACAGTTTACAATGAATTGAGCATTCACGTCGTTGAAAGTGAGGTTCCTGAGGTCGACAGCTTCAGTTTCTACTAGGATGTGCGTATACGGGTTTCAGAGAGATCTATAACAGATAAATTATGTAGATCCGTGAAACTGCCGCATTTAAATTCACCGGACCAGCAAGTTGCAACATACTTATCAGGTAAAAATCAGGGGAAGAATTGCTCGTGGCTGGAAAGTTCGCGGAAGGTAGGCGAGTCAGACAAATGCAGACGCTCTCGCAGAAAAATATTCCATTTGATGGTATTTTGTGAGCGGGGAGGTTGAAGTAAGTCTGTTAGAAAGACGCTTTGAGCCGATTGATCCGAGCCTGGCTTAGCTAGTATATTGACGTCATCATCATTTTGACAAAACTTTTTCCGCGCCAATTCTGCGTCTACGTACACCTCGAACTACGAGTAGCCTCGGCCTACCTCGGGGCGGCACTTCCTACATTCCAGCCCTCATCAAATCCACCCCAGTTCCCGGGACGTTTTCACGCAATACCTGACTGTTCGCACTGCCAATGCCTGTCAGTTTACTGCATTGGAATAGAATTCTCTTATTGGACATGAATTGGTTTGAAAAGAAGCATGCATACTCAGAGTCCTTTTCATTCTTTTTACGCGTTTCAAGTTTCTCACGTCGCCATCACGCAACTTGCCCTATGAATTCTAGTGAGGGGCTGCCGCGCGATCAGATATAAAGGCTCTCTTGTCTCCCAAAGAATCAGTCTCGCCCTTCTTAACCTTCTCCACTCATTTTCGCTACTCTCTTTCTTTCATTTTCCATGCTAGCCACCGCATCGCTTCTTCTGTTAGGACAAATAGGCGTTGCTCTTGCCGCTATTGGTCCTGTCACCGACTTGCATATCGTAAACTCGTTCATTCAACCAGACGGATTCAACCGTTCCGGTGTTCTAGCAGAGGGTGTTTTCCCCGGGCCTCTTATTGCAGGGAAAAAGGTTTTGTCAAATTTGCGTACACTTCCGAACTGGGCGACCTAACGAACGAAACCATTAGGGCGACAACTTCCAAATCAATGTAGTCGACCAACTCACAAACGGTACTATGCTCTTGAGCACCTCGATTGTACGTATTTCACGCTCTTCAGTATCGTTGAGTCCAAACTTTTCCTCCAATAGCACTGGCATGGTATTTTCCAAAAGTCGACAAACTGGGCGGATGGGTATGTATCTTCTCCGCAGTTTAGACTTACTGATCGGTTCCGACCTTACTGTCATACACAGCCCGTGAGTAGCACATCCGACTGTTTATTATCCTCGTGTATTCATGATTAAGCGTTTAGTGCTTTCGTGAACCAATGCCCGATTGCAGCGGGAGATTCCTTCTTGTACAACTTCAATGTTCCCAACCAAGCCGGTTCGTTCTTCTTTAACTCTGGAAGATCAAGTTCATCTCTAAGTCTGAGCTGTGGACAGGTACTTTCTGGTAGGTTTTGTCCTGCTTTAATTTCCAAACAATTTCTCAATTTGAGCCAGGTACCATTCGCATTTGAGTACTCAATACTGCGATGGATTGAGAGGTGCTCTCGTGATATACGATCCTCAAGATCCCTATGCAAGTCTTTATGATGTAGACGATGGTAAGAAAATGATCATCTGCCATATACGTCGCTAACAGCCGATGCGGCGTCCAGACTCGACAGTGATCACGCTCGCAGATTGGTATGTTTTTCTATCAGAAGTCTCTTCATTTTCCAATAGCTCATTGGCAACTACAGGTATCGTAAGTCCAAATTCTTCCTCGGTTTCAATTTTGCATACCATTTCGAACCTAACATGGCATGTCAGATGTTCCTGCTCCCCAAGCTGGAGCCGTACCGTACGTACGATTACCCTCTGAACTTTGGCTGTTCTCAAATCAATAACAGGAGATCGGATGCAACCCTCATTAATGGTCTAGGTAAGCAAAAGGCGTCAGATTTTTTTGTTGTATCCATGTGCTAATGACTTGAACAGGGAGATATGTCAACGGCCCCTCCAATGCACCTTTGGCCGTCATTAACGTTGTTCAAGGCACTCGGTGAGCATATACGGAACTTCGCTCAATTTCTTACATTGAGTACATCTCATCGCTTCTAGTTATCGTTTCCGTCTGGTCTCGATTTCGTGTGATCCTAATTTCGTGTTCTCCATTGACGGACATTCATTCACTGTAAGCCACGTCTTTCAATAGTTCATCAGAAAATTCACAAGAGTGTAGGTCATAGAAGCGGATGGGGTGAACCACCAGCCTGTCGTAGCAGATTCTATCCAGATCTTCGCCGGTGAGTATTCTGTTGAGGTACGCTATCCACCACGCAGTCATTAACAACAACATGGCCAACAGGTCAACGCTACTCCTTCATTGTGAGCAGCGCCCTTAATCTTCATATTGCGCAAAACAGCCTTAACCTTGAAAATTTCAGCTTAATGCTACTCAACCCGTCAACAACTATTGTACGTACTCATAAAACCGCTATATTCTGCTGCTCACATTTCTTAGGGATACGAGCAAGCCCTAATGTAGGCCCCACCGGCTTTGTAGGGGGCGTCAATAGCGCCATTTTACGGTACAGTGGAGCACCAGCTACCGATCCGACAACTATCTCCACTGCGCTCAATCAGTTGCAAGAGACTAGTTTAGTGGTAAGAATTTCTCCGTTGTATCCCAGCTTTGTCCTAATAAATAACCATTCACCTTCAGCCTCGCGAAAATCCTGGCGCGGTGAGTAGTACCCCATCGTAAAGACGCTGGTCCTTGACCAAGAATGCCTTTTTAGCCTGGAAATGCAACTCCAGACGGCGTCGACGTCCCCTTGAACCTTGTATTAGGATTTGTAAGTCGAACTAGATTTCATCTCCTCGCCCTATTGAACCGTAGGGTTTGTAGTCTGGAGGAAAATTCACAATCAATGGTGTTAGCTATGTGCCACCAACTGTACCGGTCTTACTCCAAATCCTTTCGGGAGCGACCACAGCAGGTACGAAAAGCGTGTGCTAGTCATGCAGAATCTAATGAGTTTGCACGACAGCTGAACTCCTCCCCGCTGGCTCCGTTTATACCTTGCCTTTGAACAAGACCATTCAACTGAGCTTTAACGCGGCTGCGGTTGCAGCTATTGGAGGGCCTGTGAGATATTTGCTCTCCATAGTATTTCATTTTCCTCTTACATACTCACAAAAATCCAGCACCCATTCCATCTTCATGGAGTAAGTCCCATACGAAACATGCTCTTTCTTTCCTAATCCTGAAACCGTTCTAGCACACCTTCGATGTAATTCGAAGCGCAGGAAGTTTGACCGACAACTACGCGAATCCTCCTCGGAGGGATGTTGTTTCGACCGGAGGGGCCCTTGATAATGTCACCATTCGCTTTACGACAGATAATCCTGGTCCATGTGAGTAACTTTCAAGGTGTTCCTGGCTGTCGAGTGGACGCTGATCTACGTCCTACAGGGTTCCTTCATTGGTGAGTGCATCGATGTAGAGCTCAAGTACCAAGCTTACTGAATAATCCAATCATATAACAGTCACATTGACTGGCATTTAGAGGCGTAAGCAGCTTTCTTCGCTTACATGTTAAACCTTTTTACATTAAACATGAATCATCCCCGTTAGTGGTTTCGCAATTGTTTTCGCTGAAGATGCTCCGGATGTCAGTGTTGCAGATCCAGTTCCAGGTAGGCCCTTTTTTCCAGCCGCAACTGTTTCTCGGTCCTTACCACAATATCAGATGCATGGAACCAACTCTGTCCCATTTATAACAACTGTAAGTTCCATTAAAATAGGGGATTTCTTCCTTAAGACTGACATGCTTTCTAGTAACTTCTGCTCAGCTCGGTGGACAGTAGGTAGCGACATAAAGCGGCAAAAATTCACTCTTTTCATCGATCCTGGGCTTATTGTAGACCTACTCTTATTTTTACGTACTTAAATGGACGATATTTTATTTTGGGAGCTTAGCTGACAGGCTGCCTATGACTCGCCACCCAGACACTAAATAAACCTATTTATTGCGTTGAGGCAGTTAATCTCCGTAATCTTCCCCCACCCGCTGTTATTTGACATTCCATGGAAGGAAGTCGTGTTGGACCTCAGAATGTGCATTTCGGGCTCTCTTCCGCCGACAAAGTATAGGACATTACCGGAATAGAAAACGTCGGACAATAATAGATTCCCGGAACTTTCGTTCCATCAACTGTAATGCCTGAATATCTTCCCATGAACCATGATCATCTCAAAGCGAGCACACGACCCAAATACACCCCACAATGGCAGTCGTACCAGATAGCGAACTCACCAAGTATAATGCAAAGGTCAAAGGCAAAACCATTGTGGTTACTGGTACGTTCTGTCTTGGATAGCAGGGAGCTTATGTCGCATTTTTGACGCACTTCGACAGGAGCAGGATCGGGGATAGGACGAGCTACAGCAAAGCTATTTGCATCGTACGGGTCAGTTACTCGGCCAGTGCTTTCTCATTTCCCCTCATGTATTCGTTTACCATCTGAACTTCTCTTACAATTTTTGTCCATCCGAACAGGGCCAAAGTCATAGTAGCGGACATGAACCAACTCAGAGCTGAACAAACTGTAGTTGAGATACAAGAACTCGGCGTTGGGTTTGCTTGTCCTACCTTCATTCCTGTGCAGGAGCTGACCCTCCTACTCAGAGAAGCAGTATCATGTCAATGCGACGTTACTATTTGGGAAGACCTTGTAGGAATGTTCGACCATGCGATCGAAAAATTTGGCTCGGTTGATGTGGTGGTATGTAATTTTTCAATCATCGCGACGGACTTGTGCCAACGTCCCACTTCGATTCCCGCAGGTAGCAAATGCAGGCGTGGGCGAAGGAAATAGCGGTATGGTGCTCGATTCCATTGAGGGATTTCCAGCCAAACCAAGGTCCACGACTGTTGATATCAGTCTGACGGGCGTTCTTTACAGTGAGCTAAACTCTAGCTTTGATTCTCACTCGTTGATTGAGATTCTTTTTCAAAAGCTGTTCATTTGGCACAACATTACCTTCTGTTGAATCGAGGTCCTCAGGACTCCGTCAAGTCCATCGTTCTCTTGGGATCGATATGTACGATCTATATGTTATATACCCTCTTTTCAGTGCTCACCATACCTTCGTACAGATTCGTGGGCCGCCAGCAACAACGGGCCCCTCTACACCGCAAGTAAATATGCTGTCCTGGGCCTCATGCGGTCTGTGGACGAGACTCTTTCAGAGCAAGGCATTTCCATCTCCTGCATCCACCCATTCTTTGCAGGTATGTACAATGTCTCCATTCCACTCCCGAGCCCTTCCGGCTTCCACTACACACCCCATTCTACAATTTTACATCGATACTTCGCTTATTCAGAACTCTCAGAAACAGCCCTTCTTTCATCCGAGACCCGTCTCTTCCTAGCAGGTCTCCCCTTTGCTCCCGTCCCTCGAATCGCAAAAACAATCTTCTACGCCGCTTCCCATGCTACACACGAGAATCCTAGCGGAGGCAAATCGTTCTGGGTCCCAGACGGCGATACCCCAACGTTCATGATTCCTCGAGAAGAGTATAAACCAGGTGTCTATCGACTCATCGACACGAAATCGAACGATACCTCTATGTACGCAATGTCCTTCAGTTTCAAGGGATTCGAGATCTCGAAGTTCGCACTGACCTAACTTTCCTCTTCTTGATCTCTATTCAGAGCGCTCTCGCGACCGCGATACTACGCTCGACTAATCGGCGACTTGACTCCGTGGCTTTGGAGACCGCTAGCAGTTGCAAGCGCAGGAATGTTGTTAATTGGTTTAAGTTTGTATAGACGCGCACGCAATTATAGCTAACCAGTCATCGATTCGCTGCGGTGAGCATTTCGGGTGTTTGATACGAGTTCTTCGTTATGTGTACCTTGCAAGAAAGCAGAATTGGAAAATGTATGTTCTGATTTAACCTCGGTGGCAAAGGCAAAGTTCTTTAGTCCAATAAAGGAATCTTTCAAATTCCTTGACTGGAGATATCCATCAACACGATTGCTTCGAATGTAAGTACTCTAGATACATCTCTCCAATTCAATGCATATCAAGTTACGGCTGGTCGAGGTGGATGACTCGGGATGGAATGGGATAAAATGAGACGCAGATCAATGTGCACACTTCGAGCTCTCAGACGGTCGATACCCTAAAGATAAGATATTAGATAAGATATTAGATAAGATATGTATGTCGTGGGAAACAATCGGATATCGCGGATATCTTCTCATGAACCATGATGATCACACGTCGAGCAAGACTTAACTACCCCCCGCGATGGCGGCGATTCCAGATGACGAGCTCACCAAATATCAGGAAAGAGTCAAAGGTAAAACCATTGTCGTCACTGGTATGTCCTGTCTTGGGTAAAGTCTTCCAATATGCGCCACATTTCTCAATTCTATCGATTTATCCCCCAGGTGCAGGATCAGGTATAGGACGAGTTACAGCAAAGCTATTCGCATCGAATGGGTGAGCTACTTGACTATCTTAACATATATATACTATCGAGCTCCGCTTACAATTGGCTTCGATCTGAGCAGGGCCAAAATCGTAGTCGCCGACTTGAACCATCTTAGTGCTGAACAAACCGTGCGAGAGATACAAGAGTTCGGTGTTGGGTATGTATGGCTTCCTGAAACTCCCTTTCACAGGCTAATCTCCTACATAGTGAAGCAGTATCATGCAAGTGCGATGTTACAATTTGGGAGGAACTTGTAGGGATGTTCGATCTTGCAATTGAAAAGTTTGGCGCGGTTGATGTGGTAGTATGTAACTGCTTCAACTACCGAACCGGGTTTTCATTTTCAATTGAATTCGCAGATAGCAAACGCAGGGGTGGGTGAAATCGGTGATCGCATGGTCCACAATCCCGGTGAAGGGATCCCAGCCAAACCAGCTTCTACTACGATTGATATTAATTTGACGGGGGTTCTTAACAGTGAGTCGAGTTAACCTTCTGGATTTGATACTAGTCCATTTATTCTTATCTTCAAAAAGCTGTCCATCTGGCGCAACACTACCTCCGGATAAACCGAAGCTCTCAGGATTCTGTCAAGTCCATCATCCTCCTAGGCTCCATGTGTAAAATCTGTAATTTATCTATGTCTATTTTATTCAAAACATGCAACCCTCATTGTAGATTCATGGGCCGCTAGCAACTTAGCGCCCCTCTATACAGCAAGCAAACATGCTGTGTTGGGGCTCATGCGCTCCCTGGATAAGCCACTTTCACAACAAGGCATTTCCATTACTTGTATCCATCCATTCTTCGCAGGTGTGTACATCATCTGCACTCCCAGTCCTTTTTTTCGGTCGCCCCCTAGCTCACTGAAAATTTTCTCTGTTCTTAGTTACACCGCTACTTCCGCCCATTACTCGTCTCCTCCTAGCAGGTCTCCCTTTTACTCCTGTCCCACGTATTGCAAAAACTATCCTATATGCTGCCTCCTGTGGTACACCTCAGAATCCCAGTGGAGGCCAATCATTCTGGGTACCAGACGGCGGTATATCTACATTTATGATTCCTCGAGAAGAGTTTAAACCGGGTGTTTATCAACTCATCGATACAAAGTCAAATGCTACATCTGTGTACGTCAACATATATTTTTCTGTTTATTTCCTTTCTCCTTGCCCTTCTGTTATATTGATTTTCTCCGCCATTCACCAACCTGTTCTGCATTCTTTGAACCGAAATTTCAAAATTGAAGATACTTATCCCCAGTTTCTCCTCTTCTTTCAGCGGACTCTCAGGATTACAATACTACACCCAACTTATCAGCGACATGGCCCCATGGCTTTGGAGACCCTTGGCATTTCTTGGCGTAAGCTCGCTTTTGAGCGGGTTCATGTATAGGCGCAAGTATTGCTAGGCCATGCCTGGGCATATACTGCAACACTTAAATTTTTGGTTGTGCATCTGAATCTGAATGTAAACTCTAATCTCGATCAAAACCAGTTTTATTAGGCCGATAATCCTTTCATCTCTTCACTCTATCCTTTGAGCTGGGCTCATGGTCGTTGGTATCCTGCAGTAGTCAAAGACACAGCTCGTTAATATACTTACTGCACTTACATGTACTCGGGGATACCAAAAGTAACTGTCATATGACTGCATGTCAGTGTGTCACATTGAAAGTTTTGTTGATTATTTTCTATTCTACACTGTCTACATCATGGTTCACACTCAACATGACTCTCCAAAGAACAGCAGGCTTGTTGGTACCATACAAGCTGGAAAAACTGTTTTTGAAGCTGCAAAAATTGCTGATATTCTGCATCTACTGCTTGAGACATCTGGCACAAATATCAGACAACAGGTTCCACAAAGAACCAGCAATGTAGTGACTGGCTGCTGAAAGTTGCAGCTAGAGATGAATGAATACTTGTCAGGGTATTGTGATAACTAAAGGTTAAGACTGGGGGAATAGCATACAAAAGCTGATATTCTCTACATACTCAAGTCCTTATAAACATAAGTGCAGTGTACATAGAACTATATAAGTAGAACAATGAAGCTAAAAGTGCAATTACACAATGAGTATGAAAACACAAAAGACATAATACACATGTGGAAACTGTGTATGTACGAGATCAATCAAGTATCCACAACACTCCCCCTCAAGCGCGATACATCCCAAGTAACTGTACAAGATGTTCGTGCTTGTACCAATTAAGTCCCTTTGTCATTATATCTGCAATGTTATCTTCAGTAGTGCAGTAATTGACTGTTACCTTGTTAGGGGTGATATTCTTGCGTATGAAGTGGTGCCGAATATCAATATGCTTGCAGGCGTGGAGTCCAAAATTCTGAGCAAAGGAAAATAACATAACTTTACTGTGCCTCATATATACATAATGACAAGATCAAGCACCCTGTAATATAACATGGTCATAACGGACATTTACTATGTACACTAAAGATGAATGAATGTCCACAATCACAAACTTGATGGTGTTTACTTAAAGTGACATTGAGTTTTTCTGCAAGCTTGATAACATCTTGCTCTAAGTACATCTGCCAGCCGTCCACACCTAGTATACACACAATTCATAAGATCTTGAAACTGTAATCAAATACCTAGACTCTTGTTCTCCTCGGCAACCTTTTCTCATTATGATTGTCAGTGTTCTTTTCCCATAAGGATTTTACTGTATAGTTTCGAAGCTAAGTTCAGTCCAGGTTGTGCATTACACACTGGATGTCTCAGTTCATTAGTTCAGTGACCAATATAGTGCATGACATCTTTGTGCTTCAGTTCATTCCGGCATAGCTGGCCACCAAAAATGGTAGTATAAGCACTTGAACCCAGAATTTTATCAGTTCAGAAACAGCTGTGATGCATTATGAAAATGGAAATCCACCAAGTTCAGCGCTAAGCTTGATGTATTACTGAACTTACCTTCAAAACTATACAGTAGACCGGGCATATGCTGATCATATTCACGCTCAAGCTTTGAAGGCTCTGTATGAGCAAAGAAGACATAGAATCAAGCAATTAACTCATACCGCTCAAATCATGTCCAATCAGGCACTTTCACCATATTTCAGCACCCAAAATTGCCTCATCCTCTTGAGTTCCAAACCACTTGATCTCATACTTGCTCAGCTCTGGGGATGCCTTCTACATTATTATCCACAGAAAACTCTCCATTGCATTTTATCTTTGCATCTCTAATCTGGACTTGTATCTGCCGTGCAATTTATTGCGGCAGCCCACACTTTCGTGTGTTCAACTTAATCCATTCGCATATGCTTTTGCCTGTAGGGTAGAATAGATATGAAAACCAACTGGAAAAGATAGGTACCTTGAACAGTGTGGTAGGTATGTGAATACCCTGGGCCCTGATATTACAACTATTGTGAAGGTAAGGTCCACAACTTAGATTGAGTCACAATCTATTTTCATTTTCAAGATATCCTCATAAAACAGCAGGCCCATCACTTTCCATGAGCCCAAGTAAATAGCACCAAGTGTGCATAGTTTGTGAACTAAATGAGGAAGAACAACACAGAACAGCTTCTGGCAACTCTTCACTAATTGAACTTCGGGTTGCCAAGTTGTCCGTGACCTTTAGGGGATGTCAGATCTTATCAGTGGTAGTCACTACAACCTGGGAGACATTAATGGCTGCCTAATTTTCAACAGTCAAACTCTCAGGCTGAGTTGTTTGTATATTGTGGTATCAACTTACTGAGATATTGTGAGGTCTCTGAAGGACGGGATTGTATACCTGCTGCTCGGAGCTGCCATTCACTGTCGGCAGAGTGATAACATTGACATTTGATATCATGGCTGGACGAGCATTAAGACTGTACAGAGCATTTACTGGGCCAGAGAAACAACTTTGAAGGGTATAGTACTTACGCAACTAGCATGCAGTTGGAGTATGCTGTCAACTTATCAGAAGATGTATATAATTGTAATGGACCACTCACATTTTGCAAGTAAGATGTATACCAAGATCCAAACAGCTGGGATTATTATGAACAAGTACTCTATGCTTTTGGAAATTGATGAGAATGTTAGTGAGAGGACATACTGTTTGTTGGCCATGTAACATACTGTGAGGTTTAGATCAGATTTCAGGTAGTAATGCCTACAAGAAGGACATATTACTTACACAGATAACAGTTATAACAGAAATAATACTGGAGCACAGTGGATCAGAATAAACAAGGTTTAGTACAACTTAACTGCCAACCCACCTGGTTAACAAACCAGTGGCTATAAAGATTAGCAAGCTTCTCTGCTGGGGTTAGAGACTGGAAGCTTACTCAACGTAAAAGCTACCAAACGATCAATCAAGGCTTCTGTTCTAGTAAAATAAAAATGAAGTGTCAATCAATATCATTCAATGCATAGTCTACCTTTTAAATGATGTATTGCGCTGGGTAACAAGAAATACACAAAGCGTGCATGAAACTCCAAGGTCAACAAATGAACCCAATGAGAAAAGGGTGGTCAAAAGCCATGACCAGTGCTCCAGAAATTCATTGTATGTTGTAACTTTAAATGCACCAATTGTCAGAGGAAAACTTGCTGCAAAGCGCAGAACGGCCAAGAAGAACAAAAAATATGATATGATTTTTGGTATTCTTGGGAGTCGATACACTCGTGAGATAAAAAATCCCTAATATCATGCCACGTTCAGGAACACGACCGGTATGCAAGTAAATAAAATCATACTTGAACGGCTATGGTTATCATACCCTCTAAGAGTATAGTTACTTCAATACTGTTAGGAAGCTTGGTAAAACGCTGAGGCTGTCCAAAGTCAATGATTGTCATCTCATAGAGAGTATGGGAGAGTGAGATAGTGTGTCCTAATTCAAAAGCGCTTTGAGGTTGAATCGTCAGTGAAACTTTCAAGCACTTGCTGGCTTATTGCCTACTAGACAGCTGCGACCTGGGTAACAATAAATTGGAACTCATTCAATGGCACAGTCAAAACTCACAACAAGCTTCACCTGCCATTTCTCCTGCGGGAAGGCCCTGTAGAAGAAATAGCTCTGGAGAGTAGTGATACCAAGGAAAAACGTGGAAAGTCCATTGGCAACCTCCAGTATCCCAATAATGGAGTTGAGAGACATTCTCCTTACTACTTACTCCACGAAATTACAGCCTTTAAAAGGTTTTGCGGCACTGCCATATTGCCAGCCCTTGGGATAGTTTCTCCGCAAGGGAACAAAGGAACCTTACCACGACGTGCTGCAAGATCTTTTTGCACTGGAAAAAAAACAGATGCCATCCGTCAACGAGGATGATAATCAGAGTGAAACTTGGCGCTAGTAAATACAGGGGAACGAAATGTCTGAAAAACTGCAAGGGGGCCGCTGAGCGCCTGTCAGCGCCAATCAACGCCTATAATCCGGACCCGATTAAGGTGTTTATGGGGCTTATACAGAACATTAATGGAAATTATAATTCTGGACGATTTCGGGGGTTTTAAGTCGGCGGTTTTTCCAGCATTCAATCAAAATGTACTGTATAATTGCGCGTTACGCATGGGCCTGCACTTGAAACTCACAAGTGACAGGTGCCAAGTATTACGCTATCTATGAAACTCCAGTGCGCTTTCCAACGAGCCTCTGGACTGCAATGACAACTGGGCAGTGCATCCATGGTATAAACGGTGGGTGTAATCTTTTCATTTTTTTTTTTCCAAGTCTATACCAATTGAAGGGCAAAAAGCTCATAGCCCTAGCGCTTGTTTATGCCTCGTTATGCCTCTAGATATGGAGTGACAAGCTAGTGTTATGTGTTATATGTTTCAAAATCTCTAAGTTACAGCCAGAGGCGTTAGCGTTACGCGCACTGGTGGTAAGTATACAGTGAAATTGAAAATTTCAGCCGTAATCACCAAAATGTGCTGAAGCAGCAAATAAGCAGTGTTAATTGACTTGCAGGCAATTTATAATAAACTATATTCGCGACCCGATTATGGGTCCAATTTGAAAAGTCCGACAAATTGTATTTTGTTGTCCTCATTGGATGAAATTAAAAGTACTGCTGATGTTCGATGATTGCATGATTTGTTCATGATTATTGACAACCATGTCATGTTGAATTCATGATTATCCAGCTCGGCTGGAGCTCTCAATTACGAATCATGATAGATGGAATTATTTTTCAAATCATTCAACTTGCAACATTCTTTCTGCTGAAAAAAAAAAAAGTGATTGCTTCTGTAATTAGGATTTGACCTCCACTACTGTACCATTTTGTTCAAGTTAAAAGTCACATGTAACAGGGCCGGAAAATGTCGCAAAAAAAAAAAACGGCCTGTTACACACTTTGGCTTTTGTCGAATTGATTTTTGTTAGAGTTTTCCAAGAATTTTTTATTTCTTTATTTCAAGCTAAATTTTTGGCAAAATTTTTTTTGCTGCAGTGGCACACCTGAACAGTCTTAGTAAATAGCAGAAGCCAATATGAAGTGTAATAAATCACAACCACTCTACCATATTTCCACTGGGAACTGTAATGCAAAGGAAATCTTCACAGAAAGTATAGCATTGGGGGAGTGAATAGCAATGAGCTCAGGTGGCGGCAAGTACTGTTGCATTTTGAGCACTTCGTAAGGGGTGGGACAGTGGGATAAATCATACAAAATTAATTTTTTGTAACTGCCTGTTGGACACCAGGACATCAAGAGATTTATGAAATTCAACTACTATAAAAGGATAAGTGCCCACAGGTGCCTATAAAAATTATAAGAGCTTGATTGGACACCAGACAGGGTGGGTCATTTCATTTCGTAAGATGCCCTGCAGACACAGGACATACGAAGTGCTTAAAATGGGACAGTACTCTGACTGCATTTTTGTTCGAAGAAGAAAGCAAAATTTGTGTTTCAGATCTTTATCAATCTCCTTGGGCACAGAGCACTGTGTTGCACTACAGTGCGGCCGTCGAATGAATATGTTGGTGCCGCCGCAGTGGGCGGCCCGCCACAGCCTATGTTCATGTGTCGAATTGAACGAAATGGTACAGTACCATATGCAATGGTTCGGATTTGTGATCTTTATCTTACATACTACCAAGCAAGTGCCTCCGGAAAAAATGGTCTAGTTAGTAATGCAATAGAAATGCCAGGACCCTCTCCACCTCGGGAAGCATCACCCGGTTTCCCAATATGGTCTTTCAAGATGTTCAATTCCCAATGTCCGAACTAATACTTATCTGTGTGAATCTTTAGTCCGGACATTGGGAATTGACTATCTTGAAAGATCATACTGGGAAGCCGGGCGATGCATACCAGAACTAAGTCATATAAGCATCTGCGCAACTGCGTCAGGTACTTCATTTAATGCACCACGATTTTGGTGCATTGGGTTTTGCGTCCTGTGTCTACGAAGGCATCCATACACGCTCACTCCAATAAAGTATCTCAAATTATCTAGTTACACCCATATATACACACCTCTCCAGCTTCAGTACTAGTGTCAGGTGGTGTTGAGCTTTACCAATATGAAGGTCACGACATGAATAACAACCATCTACATTCACTTCACTGATTCCATGCTCATATGTTGTACTGTAATTTTCCCCAAGCATTATCGAATCTTCGAATCCTTCCAACCCATCAGCGTTGACTGTTTCAAAATATAGATACGAAGATGCACTATCTTCACTCTCAGCGCGCGCGCATATTCATCACGTCAATGAATGAAGAAAACATCAAATTACTATCAATATCATAACTACGTAGTACGCACTTGGTACGCACAGAGAAAAAGCTGAAAGTCACAATGTCCGAGACCAGAAAAAAAATTGCATTTGAACTGAAATGAATGCTGAACGGGATGTTATAACGAAATCAAATAAAGATAAAAATACCCCCTTGGCCAGTAAATGAATTGTGGGGAAGGATGTATACAAGTGTGAACGATGGAGATGAATATGGGACAAAATGCTCAGGATAGGTAATCTGAATAAGAATAAAAGACAAGACTTCTATCACCGAATAAAAAACCTATGCAAAACTGCAACTGCGCAACGATGAATCCGAGAGAATACCCGTTGTGGTTCTCTTTGATACTCACCGACCAGAGCTAGAGGAGGGACACGATGGCATCAGACAAGAGTGTATTACCACATTGAAAACAAAATTAAAAAATACCCACCAAAACACCCGTTATGGGCCCGATACACCTAGCCAAACCGATAATACTCTGCGCGATCCCATTCGCGAGGCCAACCGCATCCGGAGGTGTCACTGGATAAGATTAATAAGAAAGAAAACACAATCACCCCGTCAAACCCATCATAGAGAGAAAAAAAGTAAAGTGACGCCTTACTGTAATTGAGCAAAATCGAAATGGCTGTATACCCAAACGTACTTCCACAGAAACGCAGCGCGGTGCAAGAAATCGGACGAGAGCGTCACTACCACGTAGACGTGGAGAACAAGGACTTGTCACTTACGTGCTCAGCTTCAACGCTAGGTAGAATCGCAATTCAGCAAACAAACATCATCATGGACAACGGAACACAACTAACCAGCCATGAAAGGGAGATTTCCATCCTCCTCTACACTAGCAAAAGGCACTCGATACAGGATGACGGAAAGATACGATGGGACGAAGAAGAGTGAGCCGAGACGGAACATGGTGATGTGCGAGAATCGGCCTCTTGGGGGGCTAGAGAAGGAGAGGGTACAAAGTATCAGTTTGGTATTCTTCATTCGCCGTTCCAGACAACGACGTAGATATGTATACATACCCAAGATTACTAAAACAAACAGGCAATGTTAGGCCAAGGTCAGATATGAAAGAACGAAAGTAACACGAACGGATAAAGATAGAACTGGTAAAAGATTTGTGCTAAACACATTAACGCGACTACACTTGAATTAATCCCAGTTCCTTGTCAAAGTAAAGAGAGAGCACTTACTCAGCTGCGCAAAATGCCCCGCATTCAAATTGAGCCCCCTAGAATCGTAGTCCCTGGGAGCAGGTAATAGTACAAAAGCACCACCCCCAGGCAAAAGCACCGAATAACAAGAATCGGAATCTGCGACATCAACGAAGGCGCCTTTTCCATCAAAACCTCCTCTTCTTCCTCGTGTTGCGCTCTAGCAGATGCCCGACGGGACGTTCCAAATTGAGATCAAGTTCATTCAGATCAGAAACAGATGCCGACCCTTCGTCTCGCAAAAGGAGCTGCTGAACATCGAGAATTGCTGATGGGGTGCGGATGCTGGGATGGAAGAAGATGCTGGGGTCATTAGAGAACCTGCGGGAAGTCGGGGTGCTGTATTCTACGCTACCGGCAGATGAGAGTTGCCAAATGGTAATTGACTTGGTTAGAACTGACCGAACGGATGTTGGCGGGAGCTTCCAACTGGTGGATGAAGAGACGAGCCACTATATCAAATCCTAGAGCTAACGTGGTGGGAGAAGCCGAAACATCCCTGGACGCAAAATCACCAAGAGAGTCCTCAACGTCGGAATCATCATCGCCAGCTTCCAAGCCGATCGCGCTATAGCTCTTGATAGGTCCTCATTGTCCACGTTCAGCAGAGGTCAACGATGTTGGTGATGGGATTCTCGTTCTCCATGAGCAGCTTTTGAACAAAGATCATATCGCTCGCAAACGATTCGCAATTAGAAAATCCGTCGACGTTGCTGCTGGCCAGACGATTACACTAGCTCGAGTAGCCGTATGCGGAACCGTTGAATCGACTGGGCTTGGAGCTGGAAGCTGTTCGTCTTCTGGCTGCGGTCGACAGGGACACGGGAGGTTGAGGCGGAGGGGGCTCTATCGAAGATGATGCGTTTTGAACACGACTGGCAAAGTAGCCACAACGCCATTTGCCGATCGCTCTATCGATCGAGAGCATCCGAGAGAGAGGTGTTGCGGGCTCATTGTGAGTAGACTAAAAGGATATAAAGCGGTAGTGTGAAAGCCGTTCTGACCGCCTTCAAGGTTGGTGCTCTTAGAATATGATTCCCACGCTATCGTCATGCCTGCTGGTAACAGTATCTGAGTATGGATTGTTACACAGTTGGAATATATGCCCGCGCCCATCGCGATCGTGCTACTTATCTCTAGGTCCAGAGACACTGGAAAATCTACTAAAAAGATTTCTAGTATCATAAATCGAATCCTGGGGATTCGGAGAGTTGCGTTGAATCTGTCTGACCCAGAAAACCCAAGTTCTGGTCATCATTCTGCGAAGCGTACACGAGGTGCACACGAGGAAAATAAATTTCCCCTCACTGTCAATCCTATCCGTTCCGCTACAGCAGTCTCCCTTGTTCAGGACCATTCAATCTCCTGGTGAATAGAGCATTTGCAAATCGGTCTTCGCCTGGGTTCCGATCTCACCGCAAGAGAGAGGATGCGGCTGGCCTTCGAACTGACCAAAGACACGCTTGGTAGCTGTGCGCGGCTTACATTCAAAGAAGATAGCGAGGGTGAATTCAGCGCTGGAGTGGAGAAAACTTCGACAATAAAACATACTGAGGAGTGTGCACAACATGAACTGCAACCCAAGATTGACTAGAATCTCTTTGAGATTTGGTGATTGAGAGAGAACGACCGTGCAGGCTCATGCGGGCCTTGTTTAATGACCACCGGAACTCCGAACCGAACCAACGCAAGGAAAGAGCTTTCATCAGCAGCTCACAAATACGCGTGACGCACCGACTTGACGCACAATTCTACAGTCCGGTCGAAATCCATTCATCCGGGGGGTTGAATCTTGCGAGATAGACTGATCACTTGGCATTGTGAGCTACAGGCAGGCATGCATGAAGTTGGTCACTTAACCAACACGAGCGAAGACATATATAAGGTTCGTCACTTGAATCTCGAGGGATACACTGGCCAAGCATTCTTTGCTTCTCACCACCATGAGCTCCAATTGCATCCAAGCCAACCCAGACATCTCTGGCATAGGTATCCGAATTGCCATCTACATACAAAACTTGCTTTGCTTCTTGCCTGTCCTTATTTACCTTCAGGATGGACACATTATGGGCAAGGAGATAAAGGGCCTCAAGAACCAATCCATCAGCATGCTTATCATCGCTTTTTCCATCCTCATATGTACTATTTTTGAAGCCACGGCTAAAACCATTATAACAGGACAAACAATCGATCGATTTCATATGGCTATCATCCTCAACCTGAGCTGGATTAATAACACCAGCACATGGACCTGGTTCCTTCTGTATATTCACAGCCGAACCAAGCCTGAGAAGAGCCAACACTATATTCCGGCGACTTGGAGAGATTGGTGGGACAAAGGTCTTCGTGTGCCTCTCAATAAGGCCTTTGAAAGAATACAGAGCAGGGAGGGAAGGATTGGTCAAATTCAGGCCTTCATCACCTGCCTTTGGCACCTGGTCTCAGGTGCACCTATGCTTACCTTTGGTTCTATCCATCTGTCCTTCATGGCTAGTGTTGGAATCTGGCTTTGGCAAGATCCACCTGCATTTGGCCCAGCCAGTGTACCCACTCGCTGTGATATCACACTTACAGTCCTTGGAGCATCTGTGCCATTCTCATCCCAACCGTTGCGCATATTTTCATTGATGGTGTACAGCCTGTTTCTTGTCCCTGGTCTCAATCTCATCCCCCCCTTTGTATTTTTCCTTACTTTTCACATTCTATACAACTGGTCTCGGGAACGCTACGAATCATTCCGGAATAGATTGGACGCGGAATTTGGCCAAAAAATGGTGATTCACCTTCGAGAAATGGTTTACAGGTGGCTGATACACAATCAGGTCAATCCTGTAATCAATCCACAGGTCATGTAGCCGCTCTTCTCATTGGTTTAGCAGCTCTTGTTCTTGTCAATGTCCTTTTAATCGTTGATATTGAAAGGACCTTCATAGTGAACAGGATCAATGAATCCATACGAGAGAATCAATGGGGGTTGGGGCAAGTTCTTGCTCTACTACTTTTGGTCTGGCCATTATTAGATGGTTGGGATACCTTTTACAATAGGATGCAGGATCTATTTGAGCAGTACTTTCAATCCAGGATCAGTGGGCCTAAATTGCCTAGACCTTGGATGCAAGATCTAATTTTGAAATGTGTCAAGCCTAGGAAAGCGATGAAAAAAGACGTTGATGGATACAGGACATTTCTACACCTGGCAGTATATCATGGGAAACAAGACTTAGTTCAAATTCTTCTTGATAGCGATATGCCTATAGATGACATTGGTAGGACTCAAAAAGCTGTTATAGAGTAACTCTAATAATTTTTCAGGCAGAGATGGGACTGCCCTTCAGGTTGCATCTTTGATGGGGCATATTGGCATTGTGAAATTACTGCTTCAAAGAGGGTCAGATCCCAGCATCACAGGTGAATCATGGCATGGAAACAGACGGTACATTGACCAATTGAAAAGTAGGAGGAGAATGTGGAACGGCACTTCAAGCTGCATCTGCAAAGGGGCATTTTGAAATTGTACAATTACTGCTTGACAGAGGGTCAGATCCCAACATCACAGGTGAATGGTGGCACAAAAATGGAGAGTACACGGACTAATTGAACAGCAGAAGGCAAATATGGGACTGCACTTCAAGCTGCATCTGCAAAGGGGCATATTAACATTGTACAACTCCTGCTTGATAAAGGTGCAAATGTGAATCTCAAAGGTGAGTTTTTGTTCCAGATTGTGAAGTACATCTCCTGACCAGAACATAGGAGGGGACTACGGATCAGCACTTCAGGCTGCATCTGTGAAGGGGCATATTGACATTTCAAAATTACTGCAGGAGAGAGGGGCAATGTGAATGATATGGGTGAGCCTTTGCACCCAATTATGTAGCATGCCGCTGCAAGGTAATTTAACCATTTTTAAGATGGTACTTTTGGAACTCTTACTTCCATGTAAGAGTTACCCCTTACTGTTCCACATAGCTCGTAGCCGCCGTATAGCATATACTCAAACCCTGTTTTACTTATACAGCATTTTGTCTATTTACGGTACTCGAGCTCCTTTCCTGACTTAGTACTCAAAGTCTTGCCTGTTCGTAATTCCCCTTTGTTGAATTAATGCCAGTTATCCGTGGCATTTTCCTGCTCTTTTGCTTATGTCTTCATTGTCTCGAGCCCGGACCTTAACATTCCACTATGTGAAACATGATGTCAATTTAGAGTAATCTAAAGTACAAATCAGTTCCTAGTGTACATCTAGAATAGACCTTTGGCCAAGTGAGAGCAAGACTACCTCGAGAGCGAGCTGGAGGATGCAGTTGTCATTGAATTGCTCGAGCAAGGCTGGAACGAGCGCAACTTCAAGGCACAAAAAGCGCAACATCTAGGTCAATCCAAAAACTAAGAGCATTTTCTTATTGCCCTACTTCTCAATACTACTCTCTCGTATACTGGCTTATTGCTTCCGACTTGCTTCGTTACTGCTGTCTCGGTTTGGACATTTCTTGCTCTCCCAGTTATTTACATTTCTGTGTACATCACTATCCTTATAGCTCACTGAATAAAGTTGTTACTCAAAACGAGATGATTTTGTGTGCTAAAGATCACGGTATACTAATAATTCCATTTCTATATGTAGTACAGAGGTACAGAGCTCGTGATACGTCGTAGAGCTTACAAGGAATTTCTCGCGCACGAGGCCGCAAAAGGAGCCTGGGCCCTCATCATCTTATGAGGCGTTGTACCTCATGGTGCCTGGCTACGGGTTTGCTGCACTTTTGCTGATATTGGCCTTCCAATTTGCATATGCATCTACAGTAGCCGATGCGCTATGAGCTTGTCCGGACTAGTGTTGCCGCGGCTCGGCTAGCTGCAAGTCTCACGCCTAGCCGGCTCAATAGCCGGAATGAGCCGACTTGAAAAAGCTTGAGCCGACTTGAAACTGGTTAGCCAGATGGAAAATAACCCCTCAATATCAATGTAAAATATTTCTACAATGGCTACTGACTGCAATCAGGGCGCAGGCGAATGAAATTACAGGGTGCCAAGCCTCGAATGAGTGCTTAGCGGATGTTGTAGTTACGTTGCCTGATGTGATGTGAGTGACGTGGCAAAATTCTCTCTTGATACATATTAAATATCTACATAATTTAGAGTCGAAGTGAGGGCTAATGGAAAGAATGAGTCTTTAGTGAACCAAAATACAATATGTGAGATTTAAAATGAATTCCTGGATGATTGCAAGGCAATTGGCAATTAAGCTGGTAGGAATCGACTGTGAGCCAGCTCCAAGCCGCGGCGTTCAGCTTGGGGCCGTGCGAAGCTGGCTCACATGTGGGCGCCCGCCGGCTGACCGGCTCGGCTCCGGCAATGTAATTTTACTGTCAATTTTTCAATAAGTTATTTGCAAGAGGTCCATTGGTGCAGTCGGTTAGATGCTAGAGGAACTTACTTTTCTGTACCAACTTTACCTCAGATCAAAATAAATGATTTGCAGTGTGATTGTTTCATTGAATACTTTGATCGATGGTCACAGAAAATTGTGTTGACCTCGTGGTATCTATGTGCATTGCACTTACCGCAAATGAATCAGGTGGCATAGCAGCAGATTGTGACAGTGTGACAACTAGTCCTTGTCCTCGAACTACCATCATCATTAACATCTTGAAACAATGACCTTGTTTCCCAATGCTCAAAATGTTTATAATTATTATCCAAACATCACTAACATTCATGGTGACCAACATATAGTTGTAAACAAGTCCATTTCAACTGGTATGAAAAAAATTTTCTTGTTATTAAAGTGATCTTTGCATTGCTCAGAAAAATGTCTCAGCTAAAATTGAGCAAAAACTTTGCGAGAAGTTGATCCCTGATTTCAAAGCCTATATTGACCGCGACAAGATCTGTTTGGAAGGTACTAGGGTTGATATAATTGACAAGATATCTCAGTGGATAAACAACACTGAGACAAATGTTCCGAAAATCTTTTTTCTTCATGGTCCTGCTGGAACAGGAAAGTCTGCCATTGCCCATACCATTGGAAAGCAATGCAAAGATCAAGGTTGTCTTGGAGCATTCTTCCGTTTTGACAGAACTTTCTCTTTGGAGCGGACTCCAAGCAAGGCCTTGCGCAGTATTGCTTATAATATGGCTATAAATTTACCAAAGTTTAAGAATGGCCTGCATGAGCTGTTAAACACAAATCCATATATGGCAGATAGCACTAGTCTTCCAGAGCAGTGGGAAAATTTAATTCAGATACCTGCTCAATTAGTGCTTGATACCAAGCCTGTTGTGATTATAATAGATGCACTGGATGAATGTGGGCCTCAGGAGGTAAATGGTCCACGGAGGCAGTTTCTTTCTGTTATGATGAAAGGGGTGCGGGAACTTCCCTACAACTTTCGGGTTTTAGTAACATCCCGATCGGAAAAGGATATTTTGGAAGTTCTTACAAAATATGCTGCACAGCTTCACATCCAGGATATGAGTGAGCTTGAACATACCAAGGAAGACATTTACAAATATGTAGTCCACAAAATGCAAAGGGCAATTAATGAGGCAAATTTTACTCATGAACAGTGTGAAACCTTGGCAAAAAGAGCTGAAAAGCACTTTCAATGGGCTTTCACTGTCTGTCAGGCTCTTTATCAAGAAGTGAAAGCTGGTGTAAAGGTGAAAAAACGCTTTGAAAAATTCATGGCATTGAACATGGACTCAAGAAATGGTCTCAACCTTCTGGATCAGTTGTACAAAGCTATTCTGGCAGAGATATTTGATCCTAGTGACAATGATGCCATGAATGAATATAGAAAAGTGGTTGGTCAGATTCTGGCAGCATCTGAACCTGTTTCTAAGCTAACTTTACAAAGCCTCCAAATTGCATATGGCCATTACCTTGGAGAGACTGATTCTGAGCAAGGAGTGGATGCAGTTATTCCATGGCTTGGGTCACTTTTCATTGGGGTGAATGAACTGAATGTGCCAATACGGCCTGTTCATACATCAGTTCGGGATTTTCTGCTGGATGAGACCAGAAGTCATCAATTTGCTGTCCCAATAGCAGAAGGGCACAAAATGATAGGAGTAGGGTGCATCAAACTCATGACAGAACAACTGCATTTTAATATATGTGGCTTGCCAAACTCATATTTACGGAACTCTGAACTTCAGAACATAGAGGATTTGATTAAGGGAATATTGCCTGAGATGCTATATGCTTGTTGTTTCTGGGACATTCACCTTCCATATACTCCATGTGACAATAAGATATTAGGCCTGATAAATGCATTTATAATGGGCTATTCATTGTTTTGGATGGAAGTTCTGAGTCTGCTCAATAGAATTGATGTAATTTTCTGAAGTATGGACAGAATGATGGAATGGCTAAAAGGCACAGAGGTGAGTAAAAGAGTGGCTATAATGACAAAGGATTTACAATTGTAATAGGGGCCAAAAGAGTGCACAGTTATACAAGAGATGGCCAGAGATATAAAGAAATGTGTGAATATTTTTGGAAAAATCATGGTAGAATCCACACCACATTTGTATGTGTCTGCACTTCCTTTTCTGCCAGCAGAATCTATATTGTCAAAGGCTACACAGCAACAATTCCATAATGTTGCTAAGATTTGTAAAGGGCAAAAGGAGCACTGGCCATCAATACAAGCAATACTGGTGGGGCACAAAAAGTGCATTACTTCAGTAGCATTCTCACTAGATGGAAAAAAGATTGCATCTGGATCATTGGATTCCACAGTGAGGATATGGGATGCAGAGACTGGAAATGCTATAGGAAAGCCTCTCAAGGAACACAAAAGCTCTGTGCATTCAGTTGCATTCTCTCCAGATGGAATGAAGATTGTGTCAGGATCATCAGATTTCACAGTGAGGATATGGGATGTAGAGACTGGAAATGCTATAGGAGGGCCACTATTGGGACACAATAATCCAGTTCAGTCAGTAGCCTTTTCTCCAGATGGAATGAAGATTGTGTCAGGATCATCAGACTGCACAATAAGAATATGGGATGCAGAAACTGGAAATGAGATAGGAACACCTCCTCAAAAGAGACACAACAACTTGGTTCAGTCAGT
Organism: Collybiopsis luxurians FD-317 M1; assembly: GCA_000827265.1. NCBI lineage: Eukaryota > Fungi > Basidiomycota > Agaricomycetes > Agaricales > Omphalotaceae > Collybiopsis > Collybiopsis luxurians. The sequence goes on along the minus strand of KN834794.1, from coordinate 119,504 downwards.
GGCCTTCTCCCCAGATGGAAGGAGGATTGTGTCAGGCTCAGATAACTTCACAATGAGGATATGGGATGCAGAGACTGGAAATGCCATAGGAAAGCCTTTAAAGGGACACAATGACTCAGTTCAGTCAGTGAGTTTCTCTCCAGATGGGAAGAGGATTGTGTCAGGATCATTGGACTCCACAGTGTGAATATGGGATGCAGAAACTGGAAGTGCTATAGGAAAACCTCTAATTGGACACACTAATGCTGTTCAGTCAGTAGCCTTCTCACCAGATGGAATAAAAATTGTATCAGGGTCAAATGATTCCACAGTCAGGATATGGGATATAGAAAATAGAAATATTATAGGAGAACCTCTAGAGGGACATTACCACTGGGTTCAGTCAGTAGCCTTTTCTCCAGATGGGAGGAGAATTGTGTCAGGATCATCAGACTGCACTGTGAGGATATGGGATGCAGAAACTAGAAATACTATACAAAAGCCTCTAGAGGGACATTCCAACTGGGTTTGGTCAGTAGCCTTCTCTCCAGATGCAAGGAGAATTGTGTCAGGATCATCAGACTGCACTGTGAAAATATGGGATGCAGAAACTGGAAATGTTATAGGAAAGCCGCTAAAGGGACACAGCTATTCAATTCGGTCATTAGCTTTCTCCCCAGATGGAAGGATGATTGTGTCTGGATCAGATGACTCCACAGTGAGGATATGGGATGCAGCAAGTGGAAGTGCTATTGGCAAACCTTTAAGGAGACATAACAACTCAGTTCAGTCAGTATCCTTCTCCGCAGATGGAAGAAGGATTGTCTCTGGATCATCAGACTGCACAGTAAGAATATGGAATGCAGAAACTGGAAGTGCTATAGGAAAACCTCTAAGGGGACACAATAGTACAGTTCAGGGAGTGGCCTTCTCACCAAATGGAAAGAGAATTGTGTCAGGATCTAATGACTCCACATTGAGAATATGGGATGCAGAAACTGGCCATTCCATAGGAATGCCTCTAAAGGGCCACAATCACTCAATCCAGTCAGTGGCCTTCTCACCAAATGGAAAGAGAATTGTGTCAGGATCATCAGACTGCACAATAAGAATATGGGATGCAGAGACTGGAAATGCTATAGGAATGCCTCTTAAAGGACACAGTGACTGGGTCCAGTCAGTAGCCATCTCTCCAGATGGAACAAAAATTGTGTCAGGCTCAGATGACTTCACAGTAAGGATATGGGATGCAGAAACTGGACATGCTATAGGAATGCCTCTGAAGGGACATAGTAGCTGGGTTCGATCAGTAGCCTTCTCTTCATGTGGAAGAAGGATTGTATCAGGATCAGATGACTCCACAGTGAGGATATGGGATTCAGAAACTCAATATATTATCAGAAAACCTCTATCAGAGAGACACGTAAACTCTTTTCAGTCAATAGTCTTCCCCCCAGATGGAAAAAGATTTGTGTCAAGATTGCCAGACTCTACAATGAAGTTATCAGATGCAGAGATTGAAAATGCTATAGAGAAGCCTTTAAAGGGGTCCAATAATCCTGTTGGCTTCTCTCCAGATGGAAGAATTGTCACAGGATCAGATGACTGCATGATCAGGCCATGGGATGCAGAGACCAGAAGCGATATGGCAAATAACCGTCCCATCCTAAACAACCACTCCAAGTCTGTCCCACTTTATTCTCTGTCATTCTGCTCCCATCCTCTTCATTTTCACTTTCACTCTTACCCACCTTTTCAAGATGTTTCTCTCCAGGACAATGGTTGGATATGTGGTTCAGATGGATCCCTCCTTCTTTGGATACCCCCTGAGTATCAAATGGCACTTACTTTCCCTCCTCTGCAGTTGGTGATCTCTTCTGACACTGACTGGGCCTCATTAGACATGAGCTGTTTCACCCATGGTCCAAATTGGGCTACATGTTATACTGCCTCTAATTCTTCTATTGACTTTTCAGCTCTGACAATGGATCCTGGGGATGAAACATCCATGCAAGCATCCTCACAATTACCATGGTTCAGGCAAGTAAAGAGCCAATATATTAATTTCAAGAATGTTGTCACTAAGGTTAGCTATAAACCTTAAACTTCTCCATCCATGTTATGGCTCACTGTTTTCTCCGTGCACAATCCCAACATACATGCAGGTCTACCAATGAGCTGTTCTAATTAATGTATATTTCTTCCAGCCGAAAAATCTCACTCCAGCTCTTTTTAGCATGCATATGCTGTTGCTAAATTTTTATGCTTTTTTGTTTGTAATGGCAATAAAAATATTGGTTCTTGAATACTTTTCTAAAATACCTGCAAGCTTTGGTTTCCTAAATATAGTAATAGGCAGTGTACTACATAGAGATGGGTGTGAATGCACACTCGAGTGCATTCGCCATTTGTGCCGTGAATATTGCCCTAGTGTTGCCGCGGCTCGGCTAGCCGCAAGTCGACTGGCTCGGCTAGCCGCAAGTCGACTGGCTCGGCTCCGGCCCCTTACGGTTGGAGGAGGACAATGTACTAATTGTAGATAGATTAATCTGATCACTCAGACCCCGGTGTATCGGTTCTTAGTCCCAGGTTGGTAATAAACCTTACCTTACCTCCATTTCATTCCGCGTAACATTATATCTATCTATCTATTGACGTATGCCCACAGCGCATGTTAAGTACTCTGAACCTTAACTATCTCACTCTCGATCGTCATAGACAATCAGTCACCACAGCCAAGCAGAACGAACGGTGGCTGACTCAAAAGATTGCGAGTGCGGATTGTTCAACGTGACTCATGAATAGTGGCATCCTAGAGGAGAAAAGGTGGCTAGGGGTTGACAGAGATGAAAGAGCTATGAATATAACATTTTGACCAAAGAGGGCGATGAGCCCGTATGAATGGACCTTTAGGCTGATAGCTTAAAAGAGGAAGATAACCTACTCCTACTTAAGATACCAAATAAAATTTCATTAAGGAAGTATGTACCTATCGGAATAATTATCTACAAGACCGTTGAAACATTTGAATGTCGAGATATCAAATATAGGAATCAAGAAAATGATTAGAGATAAAACAATAGTCCGGAAGTGGAAATAACGACTACGGCTGGTCGTACGCGTGGGGCAGCGTACCCTACCACATCGCTCCGATACAGATTAATGAACAGAAAGTAGATAGACGGCTCCGCCATGGCGGCTAAGACTATGCAGCCACAAAACCACCCATGACAGGCCCGATACACCTAGCTAAACTGACAATACTCTGTGCGATCCCATTAGCGAGACCAACCGCGTCCGGAGGTATCATTGAATAAGATTAATAAGAAAGCACAATCACCCCGTCAGACCCATCATAGAAAACAAAAAACGAAGTGACGCCTTACTATAGTTGATACCCAAATGTACTTCCACAGAAACGCAACGCGCTGCCAGAAGTTAGACGAGAGAATCAGGACCACGTAGACGAGGAGAGCAAAGACTTGTCACTTACGTGCTCAGTGTCAACGCTAGGAAGAATTGCAATTTAGCAAACAAACATCATCAAGGACAAAGGAACGCGACTAACCAGCCATGAGAGGGAGATTTCCATCCTCCTCTTCACTAGCAAAAGGCACTCAATACAGGATGACGGAAAGATACGATGGGATGAAGAAGAGCGAGCCGAGACGGAACATGGTCATGTGCGAGAATCGGCCTCTTGGAGGACTAGAGAAGGAAAGGGTATGAGAATATCAGTTTGGTATTCTTCATTCGCCGTTCCGGACAACGACGCAGATATGTATACGTACCCAAGATTACTAAAACAAACAGCCAATGTTAGGCCAAGGTCAGATATGAAAGAACGAAAGTAACACGGACGGATAAAGATGGGACTGGTAAAAGATTTGTGCTAAACACCTTAACGCGACTACGATGAGGAGACACGCGAATTAATCCCAGTTCCTCATCAAAGTAAAGAGAGAGAACTCACTCAGCTACGCAAAATGCCCCGCATTCAGATTGAGCCCTCCAGAATCGTAGTCCCTGAGAGAGAGCAGATATTAGCACGACAGCCCCATCCTCAGACAAAACACTTGAACAAAGAAGAATGAAGCACAAACTCACGTAATCAGATACGACATGAACACCTGATCATACGTAGGATAGGATATTAAATTATACTGGGGAGGTCCAATTCCTGAATGACCAGTTTACCATACTACTATACATTACAAAACTTCCATTGTACAATGTACAGCTATGGAACACACACTCCTATTACAGGGGGGCAAGATACACACTTGACATGCATGAGATACTAGCCAAGGACTAGCTCACACACCTCAGCATGATGTATTCTTCCCTGCCTCAGACATGCATGATGAAGAACAGGCATTCATACTATCACCCAATGGAAAAGGAAGGGTTCCAAAGAATGTCAGGATAAAACCAAACCCCCTAAACAGGCGTAACTGCACTGCGACCAAAGGTCAGGAAAGCTTGGACCGCTCTGAAAGTGCACCTTCCTCACTACCAGAGACAAAAACCCACGCTACCAAGTGTGAATTGGTGCACCAACATTCCTGGGTGAAGCTGAACAGTTCCTGAACCTAAAGTCAATTGCTTTGCCAATGAATTTCAGTGCTGTAGAAGACCCGGAGAATATCATAACACAGCTTTGCCAATAATTCAGTGACCTTTCTGTCCACTAACAACACCCTAAAAAGCTCCCACCCATCTGTGAATGCACAGGCATATTGAGGGATCTCTCTAATAACTCTCTTCATGAATAAATTTCTTATCTGAATCAACTCTACATTCCCTTTACACTCAAACAGTGCATGAGCTGGGTCCTCAATTCCCGACTGACAAAAGCGGCATAATCTTCTATGTCTGGGTAATGCAGGTCTGTTTCATTCATTCCATCGCAAATGCTCAACTGCCAATTGATGATTACCTGTAACTATCTGTATCAAGGCTTTTCGATGATGGCCAGTTGGGACTCGCAGATAATGTCGGAAAGCTAAGACCTGCATTGTCAATTTTTTCCATTTACTGTCCCATTCCATCCTTCCCTTTAACGAGTCAGCTGTCCTAGGGCTTGCCATCAGTTTATCCTGCAAATAGCACTTCATAGACTTCTCCACTGCATCCATCACACTTTGCAAATGTCCAATTGTCAAATCTTCAAAACAAGGAATATTCCAATGCACAGGAACAGGGAGCTTTTCCAGCACCTGGCCAGTTTCCATAATAACAGAATCATTTCTATCCTGGGCCAGTTGATAAGCTTCTCGAAAGGCTTTCCATGCCAAATGATTATGTGGGAGCTGAACAAGATACTGCATATTCTTAAGAAGCAAAAGGACTCTTCTATATCTGATAGGTTGCATTCCAGTCTCAGTAAATAATAATTCCAAGGGAGAATGTTTCTGTTGGAAAAGAACTCTTCTTAAAAACTTGTGCTGTATGTCTTCCAGATCTTTTCTATAAGTATCCACTATATCTGGAATGAGCTCCGCTCCATTTTTCAAATATGCACCAACACACCCAAAATACAACCTGATCAAATCCCATAATGGAACATCATCTCCAATAAATGTCCTAGAATGCAAGACTGCTCCAGCTGCTTTGGTAGCTTTCTTGGCAAATTGATCATAGTGCTTCCTGAATACATTCTTTTTGGAAGATTGAAAATATACTTCAATGTATTTAATTTCCTCTTCCATTCTCATAGTCTTCCCATGAAGCTGGAAGGATACATTCTGTAGCTGTTCCAAAGCTTTATTAAAGATGATCATTAGACACTTAATTACTGAGCATTCAAAACCATTAAGTCATTCATATTCTTCAAATTGCCTAAGCTTCGATTGCATACATGAAGGATCAGTACCTATAAGCTCAGCATCATCGGCATGTAATAAATGGTTAACTTTTGCATTGAACAGGGAGTCATCTGTTGGATGAACAACCAACTTAAAATCAGACACTGCAAGATTGAACAAATTGGGGGAGGCTGGATTTCCAGTGATAACACCCATGTCTGAATAAAATAGCTCTGAGTGTGAACCACTGACTTTGACCACATAGGCAATTTTCCTGTACAATATTCTCAGCCAATCAATCATAGAACCTTTAACTCCCATAGAGGCAAGCTTTATCCACAGCATGGGCCGATTTGTAGTTATGAAAGCATTAGTCCAATCCATATATGCAAAATAAAGTGGCTTTCCCATAGCCTTAGCTTTATCAATAAGTGTTTTCAGAATGAGTGGATTATTTATAGTACGGTAAGTAGGACGAAAGCCATTCTGAGTATCTAGCAACAGTTTCTTTTCTACTGTGGCATATGCTCAGGTTCTTTGGTCAATAATCCATGCCAACATCTTGGACCCACAGCATTCTTCAACTAGCAGCCAGTAGCTTGCAGGATCAGACGCTTTTTTGCCTGGTTTCAAAATACCAATAACCAATGCCAGTAGCCAAAATGAAGGGACTTTTTTCTTTGTTCTACAGAAATCAAAAAATCGTGCCAGAACATCATTTCGAATATCCATAATAACTCTGTATGAAGTATCATCACTTCCCACTGCTGAGTCCACATTATTCTCCAGAATGTGGGCCTTAGCATTTGCCACTTCTTCCTCTGTAATCAATTAGCTGAAGAATTGACCTTCTGTACTATGCAGCGCTAACAAGCCATACTGTATAATAACAAGAATCGGGATCTGCGACCTCATCTTCCTCGTGTTGCGCTGTGGCAGATGCCCGTCGAGACTCGAGGATAGGTTCCAAATTAGGATTCATTTCATTAGGATCAGAAGTAGATGTCGACCCTTCGTCATGCAAAAGGAGCCGCTGGGAATCGAGAACGGCTGATGGAGTGCGGACGCCGGGATGGGAGAAGATGCTGGGGGCGTTGAACCTGCGGGAAGTCGGGGCGCCGTATTCTACGCGGCCAGCAGAAGAAGGTTGCCGAACGGCAATGGGCCTGGTCGGGATCGAAGGACGACGAGGAGAACCAAATGGATGTTGGCGAGAGCTTCCAACAGGTGGACGGAGAGACGAGCCGCTGAATGAAGTTCTAGGGCTTCGTCGAGGACGAGGGTGGTAGAAGATGTCGAAACCTCCTCGGAAGCCAATTCACCAAGAGGGGCTTCAACATCAGAATCATTATCGCCAGTTTCCGAACCGTTCTCGCTATCGCTCTCGAAGGGGTCCTCGTTATCTACATTCATTGCAGCAGCAACCCAGAGGTCAGCAATGTAAGTGAGCGCGGCTCAAATCCCCAATATTTCATAGGCTCTATCTTCGTTGGAGGCATCCATCACAAAAGCTACAGATCCTCGAGCTACACCAACGGCACCCGCAAAGATTCCTTGAAGCAACCATATACAGATAGCTTGCGGAAGAGACATGGAGGTTCCGAAAAATGCGCAAGTAACGGCGCTGCCCAGTAGTGGTACAGTGAGCATGGATCTTCGGCCGTGTCTGTCGGCGACAATGGCCTAAGGGTAACGACGTGAGCAGGAAGTTTGAAAATCAACCGCAGTGTCGTACCCAAAGCAAGGAGGTCAAAAATTGGGTGAGGAAAAAGATCGCCACTGTCAACTTCGTTGTGAGTAGACAAGAAGAAAGATATAACGAAGTAGTGACGCACCTAGAATGCCAGTCCAAAAAGCAATCTCAGCTTCATCCGTTAATTTGCCAAATTCACGGTGTGAGAAAGGACAGATCAGAGCAAGATAAGATCGTACCTTAAGAACAGCAAAAATGGAGGATACACGTTCCTAGACCTGAAGGCCATGAGGCACAAAGCGAGCTGGAATGAGCCTTGAGGCAAACAAAAAGCTCAAAAATTTCATACGGATTGTGAATTATTTGTAAAAATTTTCTGCGCATGCGAGACTTGAATCCATCGCTGAGCAATGAGGGAGAAATCTTTGAAAGAGCTCTTTCTTCATGTTCCTGTTGCCTCGTGTCACTGTTTGCTTCATGCGATGCGAGTCGGACAGACTCAACGATCGATAAATTTCATGCAGTTATCATTCTCGACTTGAGCTGGATGAATAATACCTGCACCTGGATCTGGGCACTACTCTATGCTCACCATGTATCCAGGAGTATTTCCCCGACCTGGAAAGCCTGGTATGAAAAGGGTCTTTGGTGACCTCTCATTCAGGTTTTCGAAAGAATGCAGGGGGATTGGAGGGGCAAAAAGACTAATCAAGTACTGCAATTTATCTCCTGTCTTTGGCACCTGGTCTCGGGTGCACCTGTCCTTACTGTTGGTTCCATTCACCTCTCCCTCATGGCTAGTGTTGGAATCTGGCTTTGGTATGATCCATCTGCATTTGGCCCACCCACCGACTGCAATCTGACACTTACAATACTCGGAATCCCAGTTGATTTCTTATCCCCAGGCCTATGCATCTTTTCATTGATGATGTATGGTGTACTTCTCCCTGGTTCTAATCTCATTCCCCCCTTTGCCTTTTTCATCTCTTTTCACATCCTCTACAACTGGTCTCGGACCCAACATAGATTATTCTGGGATCAATGGGATCAATCATTTGGCCGGATTGGAAGAAGCCTATCCAGGAATAAATATCCACGGCTTAATGTAGATATAGAGCTTGTAAGCCTCCAAGGAATGCAATTTGCTCACCCCGTCATCCCCCACATAGCCATGATTACTATTGGCTTGGTAGCTCTTTTTATTACCAATGTCCTTTTCATTATTGATATTGAGAAGACATTAGAAGGTAACACAAATGCTGGATCTACGGCAGGAGAGGATCAATGGGGGTTTGGGCAGGTTCTTGCTTTGCTGCTCCTGGTCATACCACTGCGAGATTCTTGGAATGCAACCTCTTTGAAGATTCGAGGAGAGTTCTTAGGGGTGCAGAAAGCATTTCAGCGGCTTTTCCAGAATGAGGCTGTGTCTGTATCAAAGACTCCTATGCTTCGAGAGCTGATTGACAGACATGCCGACCCTAGAAGAGAAATGGACTCAAAAATTGATGGATGTGTAACATTTCTCCAGCTGGCAGCATATCATGGGAAACAGGAATTGGTTCAATTTCTTCTTGATATTCCAGAATTGCCTTTAAACTCAAATGGTAGGAACCAAAAAGGCTGGTGTAAAATTTTTTTTGATAAATTTTTAGATGGAGATAATGGGACTGCACTTCAAGCTGCTTGTGTAAATGGAAATATCAATATTGTAAAAATGTTGGTTGACAAAGAGTCAGACCCCAACATCATAGGTAAAGAATGGCAGAAAATTTGAGAATACATTGACTAACTGATAAGTAGGAGGAAAATATGGAACGGCGCTTCAAGCTGCATCTGCAAAGGGACATGTTGAAATTGTACAATTACTGCTTGAGATAGGATCAGATCCCAGCATCACAGGTGAATGGTGGCACAAAAATGGAGAGTACACTGACTAATTGAACAGCAGGAGGCAAATATGAGACTGCACTTCAAGCTGCATCTGCAAAGGGGCATATTAACATTGTACAATTCCTGCTTGATAAAGGCGCAAATGTGAATTTCAAAGGCGAGTCTTTGTTCCAGATTGTGAAGTACATCTCCTGACCGGAACATAGGAGGGGACTACGGATCAGCACTTCAGGCTGCATCTGTGAAGGGGCATATTGACATTGTAAAATTACTGCAGGAGAGAGGGGCAATGTGAATGATATGGATCAGTCTTTGCACCCAATTATGTAGCATGCCGCTGCAAGGTAATTTTAACCATTTTTAAGGTGGTACTTTTGGAAGTCTTACTTCCATGTAATCTAATGTACAAATCAGTTCCTAGTGTACATCTAGAATAGACCTTTGGCCGAGTGAGAGCAAGACTACTTCGAGAGTGAGCTGGAGGATGCTGTTGTCATGAGTTGCTCGAGCAATGCTGGAACGAGCACAACTTCAAAGCACAAATAGCGCAACATCTAGGTCAAGCCAAGAAAGCTAAGAATAGTTTTTTATTACCATACTTCTCGATACTGCTCTCTCGTATACTGCCTTGTTGCTTCCGACTTGCTTCGTTACTGCTGTCTCGGTTTAGACATTTCCGTGTACATCACTATCGTTAAAACTCACTGAATAATGTTGTTACTCAAAATGAAATGATTACCCTACCACATTGCTCCAATACAGAAAAGAGAAAGTAGATAGACAGCCCTGTCAGGGTGGCCCAGACTATCCAGTTGTACCCATACATACATCTTTCCAGTACCAGGTTAGGCAGTTTTCAGGTTTAACAAAACAATGGCCAATTCCAAGCAAATTCCAGCATGAATAGCAACCATTTACATTGACCTCACCGATCCCATGCTCATACTTACACTTTATCACAATCTTCTCCCAGGCTGAACGCGAATCTTCCAAGTCATTGGCGTTGACTGGTTCAAGAGGTAGATACGAAGGCACACTACCCGGCCTCTCAAAGTAGATGTGCCACGTCAGCTAACGAAGAAAACATCAAATTACTATCAACATCATATACGTAGTACGCAAACAAACAAAGAGAGAAAACAAAAGCTCGTAGAGTCATAACGTCCAAAATCACGAAGAAAACATGCATATGTAACTAAAATGGATGCTGAACGGTAATGCTATAACGAAATCAAATAAAGATAAAAATACCCCCCTTGGCCTGTAGGTGGATGTGGGCGGACGGATCGGGATCGGGATGAGAGAAATTGGGGGCCAACAAAGCTCTATGATTAGTGGCGAAGGACGGATACAAGCTTGAACGATAGAGATGGGGATGGAGATGCGACGTCGGCAAGATGCGAAGAGCTGAGAATCGGGAAAAAAGACAAAACTCTTTTTCACCGAATGAAAAAACTATGCAAAACCGCAACCGCACAAACTCCAGCGCAGACGATGAATCCGAGAGGATACCCGTTCGGATTTCCTTCGATACTGACCGACCATAGCTAGAGGGGAGACACGATAGTATCAGACAAGAGTGCATGACCACAGTGAAAATGAAATTAAAAGATACCCACCAAACCACCCATCACGGGCCCAATGCACCTAGCCAAACTGACAATACTCTGCGCGATCCCATTCGCGAGACCAACCGCATCCGGAGGTGTCACTGGATAAGATTAATAAGAAAAGAAAACGCAATCACCCCATCAGACCCATCATAGACAACAGAAAAAGTAAAATAACGCCTTACTGTAATTGAGCAAAATCGAAATGGCTGTATACCCAAACGTACTTCCACAGAAACGCAGCGCGCTGGGAGAGGTTAGACGAGAGCATCAGTACCACGTAGACGAGGAGAGCAAGGGCTTGTCACTTACGTGCTCAGCGTTAACGCTAGGTAGAATTGCAATTTAGCAAACAAAAACCATCAAGGAAAACAGAACGCGACTAACCAGCCATGAGAGGGAGATTTCCATCCTCCTCTTCACTAGCAAAAGGCACCCGATACAGGATGACGGAAAGATAGGATGGGATGAAGAAGAGTGAGCCGAGACGGAACATGGTCATGTGCGAGAATCGGCCTCTTGGAGGACTAGAGAAGGAGAGGGTATAAAAGTATCAGTTTGGTATTCTTCATTCTCCGTTCCGGACAACGACACAGATATATATACATACCCAAGATTACTAAAACAAACAGGCAATGTTAGGCCAAGGTTAGATATAAAAGATCGAAAGTAACACGAACGGATAAAGATAGAACTGGTAAAATATTTGTGCTAAACACATTAACGCAACTATAATGAGGGGACACGCGAATTAATCCCAGTTCCTCGTCAAAGTAAAGAGAGAGAGAGAGAACTCACTCAGCTGCGCAAAATGCCCCGCATTCAGATTGAGCCCTCCAGAGTCGTAATCCCTGAGAGCAGATGTTAGCACGACACCCCATCTGACAAAAACACCTAAACAAAGAATGAAGCACAAACTCACGTAACCAAATACGACATGAAAACCTGATCATGCGTAGTACTATGCAGCGCCAACAACCCATACTGTATAATAACAAGAATCGGAATCTGCGACACCAACGAAGGCGCCTTTTCCGTAAAAACCTCCTCTTCTTCCTCGTGTTGCACTATGGCAGACGCCCGTCGAGACTCAAGGATAGGTTCCAAATTGGGATTCATTTCATTCGGATCAGAAGCAGATGTCGACCCTTCGTCACGCAAAAGGAGCTGTTGGGCATCGAGAACGGCTGATGGAGTGCGGACGCCAGGATGGGAGAAGATGCTGGGGACATTGGAGAACCTGCGGGAAGTCGGGGTGCCGTATTCTACGCTGCCGGCAGATGAGGGTTGCCGAATGGCAATGGGCCTGGTCGGGATCGAAGGACGACGAGGGGAACCAAATGGATGTTGGCGAGAGCTTCCAACAGGTGGACGGAGAGACGAGCCGCTGAATGAAGTTCTAGAGCTACGTCGAGGACGAGCGGTGGTAGGAGAAGTCGAAACCTCCTCAGAAGCAAATTCACCAAGAGGATCTTCAACATCAGAATCATTATCGCCAACTTCTGAACCGTTCTCGCTATCGCTCTCGAAGGGGTCCTCATTATCTACATTCATTGCAGCAGCAACCCAGAGGTCAGCGATGTTGGTGACGGCATTCTCGTTCGCCATGAGCAGCCTTTGAGCGAAGTTCATGTCGCTCGCAAAAGATTCGCGGTTAGGAAGTCCGTCAGCGTTGCTGCCTCGCCTGCCATAGGAAGCGGTGCTACCACGTCTAGTCGAGAATCGTCGAGTGAGAGTGGCATTGCTGGCCAGACGATTACGATAGCTCGAATATCCGTATGCGGAACCGTTGAATCGACTGGGCTTGGAGTTGGAAACTGTACGTGTTCGTTCAAGTCTGGCTCCGGTCGATAGGGGAACAGGAGGTTGAGGCAGAGGAGTCTCTACTGCAGATGATGCGACTGGAACACGACTGGCAAAGTAGCCAGAAAGCCGTTTGCCAATTGTTCTACCAATCGAACGTTTGAGAGAACCAGTAAACGTGTCGCGGGGTTCTTCGTCGTCAAATATTGGAGAAGGAGGAATAGATTCTTCATCTTCTTCAGGAATTGTTGGATGAGTGTCAACCTTCTCCGGAGGAAGTTGGATGGCTCCTTGGCGAGGACCACCGTCGGGGCCGAGGAAACACGCCAAAAAGGATCCTGTGAAATTCTTAGAACAGCTAGGATGCGAAAAGAGTTACAATCACTCGCCTAAAAGAGTTACGAAAGCAGCCAGTGCACAAGGAAGAAGGTAAGGGTACTCGACAAACAGTGGCACTTTGGCGAAGACCCCGGGCCACTTTTCAGCCGGACTCTCAACTGAAGAACGGTGTCAGCCGGATATGGAAAGAGGATTACGATAACATACATGTTCCACCAATGATAGCACCGGCAACACCACCAAAACCCCAACAAAAGCTGTAGAGATCAAATTAAGCGCGGCTCAAATCCACATAAATGATGGTTGACACACCCCAATATTGCATAAGCTCTACCTTCGTTGGAGGCATCCGTCACAAATGCTACAGATCCTCGAGCTACACCAACAGCACCCGCAAAGATTCCTTGAAGCAACCGTATACAGATAGCTTGTGGAAGAGACGTGGAGGTTCCGAAAAATGCGCAAGTGACGGCGCTGCCCAGCAGTGATACAATGAGTACTGATCTTCGGCCGTGTCTGTCGGCGACAGTGGCCTAATGGTAACGACGTGAGCAGGAAATTTGGAAATAAACCGCAGTGTCTTACCCAAAGCAAAGAGGTCAAAAATTGGGTGAGGAAAAAGGTCGCCACTGTCAACTTCGTTGTGAATATACTAGTAGAAAGATATAAAGAAGCAGTGACGCACCTAGAATGCCAGTCCAAAAAGCAATCTCAGCTTCATCCGTTAATTTCCCAAAACCTGATTGAAGATTCACGGTGTGAGAAAGGACAGATAAGAGCCAAATGATCGTACCTTTGACCATGAATAGCAAAAATGGAGTAGATACGTTCGCAGACAAAAATTCGCCCAATAGCGTCTGAAGGCGATAAGGGCCAAGTCGAACACAAAGTGAGAAAGGACGTACGATGGACAGCACGATCATCGACAAGACAGGTAACGGCGTTGCATAAGCTTCGGGTGCAGGCTGAGAGACACTAGGAATTCTAGCCCTTTCAACGCTGGGCGAGAAGACGCCGCCTTCACTATCGGAACCGTTCTTGAATATAAAACTTGGTCGCCGTAAACTGCCAAGCGAAATTCTGGAAAGTGCTCGACGTAAGGAAGATCTAGTCGGCGTTGCATCTGTATCGTCCAACGCAGAGTCATCTGCACCGAACGTTCGGCGTGGCGTCGCTGAATGACGACGATTGGACTTTGGCGTGCTCATTTATGAGCTCTGCACTGTGCAGCTGCGGATTTCGTGGTCGTGACTGAGGGTATTTCAGGCAAATAGCGTCGACGCTGCCTATGGAAAAGAAATAATGGGTACGGTACGCTCAAAAAATATGCAAGAGAGCGTGAAGGCAGAAGACAAGAAGCGCAGAGTGGTTGCGAGCTAGGCCAAATTTGGACCATCACGTGATATAACATCATCAATTAAATTTGCGTGGTACAGCTTTGACCGACTCAACGACCAGGCAATAGAAATTAACTAGAATGTCAAAACTTTTATTTCAAGAGGTTTCCAGTACTGCCTGGTCTGCCCTTGTGGCTCCATATGAATCGTGAGTCTTCCCCACCGTCATATTTCTCTCAGAATTTGAACCCCATTGTGGGCAGCGTAGGAACATCTGGGACCGGACTCGGATGAAAAGAAAAGTACAGCTTATATGGCTACAGCTATATCCATCAAGGATACTCTACCCTCGAAGTTGAACTGTCAAAATTTCGATTTTCCTTCAATCTTCTTGAATGTCTCCATCGCTAGGTTCCTCCCCGTCTGCTCACTAGGATGAAGCTCATCCCACCACATATACGAGTCCCGCTCATCCAGAGTACAGTCCCCACTACCAAAGTCATCAGTTAGTACATACCCTCGCATGCGAAAAAGAAAAAAAGCGAGAGAAAGAAACCAAGACAAAAACTCACATTCCGCACTGTGTAAAATCATCTGGGTCTGGACACTGATGGCAGTGACCCGTCACATTCGCCGGTATCGAACCATTAAAAAAGTTCGTCGGATTGTTATACATCTCCTCAAAAAACCCATACGTATCAAACCACTCCACCCTCCCCTCTCCTCCCCACTCCCCATTCAACACTTTCACACCATCACTCAACATCCTATTCAAACTATGCACCAAATTATACATCCCATTATTCCACGCATTCCCATCATGCACATGCGGGAAATATATCGTCGGGTCGGAAGAGTTCGAATACAACTTTGTCAGCTGCAATGGAATCAACGAATTCAGTATAAAATTCCTCGCTCCGAGTTTATGCATCGCTCGAAGATGATCAAGTTGACAATCAGCCACATTGGGCAAGGAAACATTCGCCGATTCGTTGAACGTCACGAACGAGTTGATTCCTACGTCGTTTGTACCGATGTATTGTATGACGACAAACGAAGATGGATCGAGGAGAAGTCTTTGCTTGGAAGTGTTGTACCCATCGATATGATCCTGGATGAACCAGAACTCTTGTCCAGAAATAACGTCCGGCTCATCGAATAGCGGAGTAAGGTTATTGGAGCAGACAGCTCCGCCAACAGCATAGTTCCAAATCGTGTAATTGCCGTAGAGACCAAGGTACCAAGGCCATTGTACACCTCCATCTGCTGCAAAATCGATCTCCACAAACATCAGCATCTAGCTTGACGAAGCAGGAATGGCTCTCCTACATACCGGAGGAAACACTTCCTGATAATCTTTTCCAGGAAAACTTCCATTCGCTATACTATGCGCACGCGACTGGTCTGCATCCCACAATTCGCATGAGAACACACTTGAAAATTCGTATCAAGCCCTTCTCACCTGTATATGAATCACCAAACAGCACAACATCCGTTATCCGAGCCGCAACCTGAAATGGCGCATTACCCAAATACCCCAGGCCAAGTGCCAATAGAACAGGGAAAACGAGAAATAATCGCGAGAGGGACGACATTACCCGTTCATCTACACTCACCTGAGATAAATATAAATATAAATATAAATCTTGGCCTACAACGCGTACGAGGAAGGGGGTTCCTGCTAGCGAAACGGGCCGCGAGTAAGACCACCTGAGCTCGAGATGTAAGTGAATAAAAATATCATCGCACACTGATTTCGATTTCGCCGAAGTTCTTCCTTCGCATTGACAGGGAATGAATAAAGAAGCCCTCAGGTGTACTTTAACCGAAAAGCAAATCGCATATTAGAAATTCCCTCGAAACGACCCTTTTGAACAGTATAGGCTTGCCGTATGAGTCTACAGGCAGCGATTGGAAATTCAGCTTTCTGATACCTACGAGAAGCTGATGGCTTGAGAGAGGATCCTTCAGAGAACTCCTTTGCAGCTTCGTTGAAGGAGACGATCTCTCTTCAAGTCAGCTGGCTTCGTTCCACTCGTACTCCTACACGATTTGATGCCCGGCAGGCACTGTCCCTTGCTCGGAGCATTCGGATGCAGAAGGCAGCTACAGCACTGAAGCGAGCGGCAACACACCATGAAAAACAGAGAAAGCAGCTTGATAATCGAAGCGCCAATTTCTTCCTATTCAAGAACTATCACTGGCATAATCAAGCGCCCAGGGTCGCTTCATGCTAACTCCGAAGTGACAAGTCCATTCAAGTCTATTTCACGCCGCACATGCCTCGCAATCCCTCGTCAAGGGTATATTAATCAGGTACCGTCTCGGGACCAAGCGGTATCAAGCCTGTACGGATCTACCGCCCCCGCAGTTATCGTCCCTGACATTCCCGCAAGTACAATACAAGGTATATGTACCTTTGTTACTCACTACTGAACGACAGCATAAATTATTCGGAAAACAAAGATAACTGCTTCAAGAGGGCATCGCCTCCCTGTCTTGACTCACTAGTCTGAATGTCAACTACCTATCTCTTACGGACATAGGAAAGGGTAAGGCTATCCGAATTATTTGCGTGAACGACGGGAAGTCAACGAAACGGGAATTCGGATTTGCTATGTCCGCCCAAATTCTTGATTGAAACCATTGGTCTCGCTGAGGAAAAAGGTGTTGCATGTCGCAGGTGGAGACTAGAGTCGAATAGGCAACTTTCTCTCTTTGGCTTGGTCAGTGCAAGGTCGTGTAACGGATTCAATGTGGATTCCATTCTTACAAAGGTGTCGGACCGACGTCAAGTAGCTTCCAAAAAGCAGTTTGGTCAGCAACTCTTACGAGAAAGCGGCTCACATCCCTCCATTTTCTAGTATAGATCCAGGATTAAAGTGTTCAATCTCCATGCAAGATGCAGCCGAGGTGTTACTATCTAATCTAATCCTGGATCTAACGTGGATCCAAATTTAACTTTGCATCAATCGTGGCTGTACGCTCACCTTCACGACGCGACGCGATCACAAACGCCCGGGCGCGTAAGATTTACGTACTACTCTATAGTGATACGACTCGTATCCTCCAAGGCCAGTGAGTTGCCTCCTACAGAAGCACATTAAACCTACGAAGGCGCCCTCCAGTTTGTATTCCCAACCAGCGACCACATGCTACCTTCAACCAGGTCCCCGTCGCCCAAAAAACAACTAGACCGGGACATGAAAAATGTGGCACACATGGGCTAGGCGTCAAAATGTACCGCCCCCGCCCTCCGACTCACTGAACTTTTGAAGAATAATCTGAATGCCGTCCGTCTATTTCTAATCTCCACAGTGGCATCTCACTTTACAGAATCATTCCAGACCACACGAAAGAAACCTCGGAATTTCTGCACGTCCGTTCAAGCTTCGGATAACTTTGCTCCTGCAGCTATCTTTGGTCTTCAGACTCATAGCTGTTGGACACAGAATGAAAATCCACTTAGTAGGTGTAATGGCCATAGGCGATCAGACCTTTTGATCTTTTAGAGATCCAACGAACGAGTCAGCACAGAAAACCATCTGACGAATAATCTGAATGCCGTCCAAAACTCTGATTTTCTGCACCTCCGCTCAAACCTCGGATGACTTTTCTCCTGCAACCATCTGTTTGGTCTTCAGACTCATTTGCTGTTGTGCGCAGAATAAAAATCCACCGGTGGTAGGTGTAATAGCAATAGGCAATCATACCTTTCAAATTGGATGGATAGCAAAGAGGATCCAACGGAACAAGCTCAACACAGAAAACCAGTGTGTACGGGCTCGATTTTAAGTTTGCGACGGAGAAGGAGGTAAAGGTAAATTATTTAGACGCCGGAAGGCGCTCTGGTAGCCACTTACCTGCGTAGTCGGTGCAGTACTCTTTTCTCCGTGTATATCCACCAACTGCAGCTGCAAGCAAGTATCAAGTACGCAACGATAGCTATGTGTGTCTATCACCCGTAGTAGTGATCTCAACTTTACCTATGTTCATGGTTCCCGTCCGTTTAGGCAGATTCGATCAGATGGTGAACACTTCACCCGTACGATACTCGATTAATTGTGCATAAAATCCATTCAGTCCTTCATTCCACCTCCTCGTAGATACCAACAGATCGCAAAGTACGAACATGATGGCAGCAGCCTAACGGTCCGGACTCAACTGAGTTGAAGTCGTTTGGACGATTCCCGAAAAATCATCAATTGATCTCCAGATCCTGGAAATATTCCAGTTCTAAGCAACGGAATATAATCACCCGAAATCATTCACAACATCACGATATGATATCTATATGATTTTCGGTTGTTTAATTAACTGGCGAGGATCAACGAAAGCGTCAAGTAAAAGTGTCGGAACTCTTGCAAATGGTGGCGTTGCATCTGGAAAGTGAGCTCGTAGATTCGGACCCGCAACTTGGGCAGCTTCATCGAGTCATGCATAAAATCCTTTGGTATCGGTCTGCCGATGGAACTGGAATCTGCATAGCTACTCGGATGCAACTCGGTAGAGTCAAGTGATCCCTCTCGGCCAGCCGAGCCTGTATCTCGGCATGTCCTGCATCAACTGGGACTCTCGCTATCGACGGACCAAGTAAATGAGAGGATCAATTTACCTTATTTCTCCGAAATTACTGTTAATTTGGGATGTAGAATAAATACAAGTTCGGAATTTTCCAGTAATATTCATTGTGTCCACTGTCATTGAGTCGGCGCAAATCCCATAAAAACGCCGATAGGGTGCATACAGCGATATTTTTATTCAAGCTTGGAGATCCCGAGCCGGAATTGAACAAGAAATATAGGTTTATTCAAGAGAAGGAAGTTAACTCAATTTCTTTGTGGATCGTCATGAAACCATAACATATCGAATAGCCTCTGATCCTTTCCAACCCATGGATTTTTTTAGTCCTGCGAACACAGTGTATCATCTCAGCAAAAAGGCTGCGGAACTCAAACCGTAGAGTGCTTATTTAGGTCATACCCCCGATCTTGGGAAAAAGAAGTGAATGCTGAAGTACCTAATCCCGGTTGGAACACTCACGCCTTGCGCCTGAAGGATTGCTACGACTTCCCTTTTAGGACATTTCCCCATGAGGTTTGACGAAGATCCGCCCTGGAATTGTACTGACTACTCTGGAAGGCGCTTCGCAAATTGCATAAGAAACAAAATAATAAAAATAGTCTCCGCCGACTCTATCGCGCGCTCTAGGTCTGACCTCTAGACACCCCCGTTGACTGACGCCTACAGCTCTGAAAGAAGATACAGATCAAGCACGATCTAGCTGTAAGCCGATAGTAAAGTTATAAAGGGAAAAGAAGAAGAAAAGGTGTCACGAACTCGTAAGATTGAACCCTTGAAAGATGTCGAATTAACTCGAAGTCGATTGCTGGATCGACACTAGAATTTAGACGACCTACCCGGCTTGCTTGTCTTGCTTTAATAATTCACAAGCAAATGGTGTCATAGCCGACGGAGAATACGAATCGGGCTAATAATATTGGGATGCATGAGAGGAAGAAAAAGATACAATAAAAAACAGCGACGGGAGTAATCGTTCAACCATTATGAAGCCCTTTAGAGGACAACTCTCGTAATTCGAAGGTACTCGGGCAACAGGGAGTGAAGCTTCTAGGTCGGGAAATAAATATGCATTCTAGTGTTATTTTATGTCGTGTCCTGTAAAGCTTAATTAGCTTACTCGCTCGCCACCGTTCTGATGCCACACCATGATAAGCTAGTGGTGGGTGCATTCCTTAGCGCAATCTGGCCTTGGCATCGACGTTGGCGTTAAGCATTTTCGGGGCTTTGACGAAAGAAGACAGATTTTCATTAGGAAATTACCTGGTGGACAACCTCCGAGTAAGGTAGCTAGTTGCTCAAAAATAACGCGCGACCGAAAAGGGCGCAGGATGTTCATTGTGACCGACGAAAGCGTCGCGTGAAGCGGCTGAAGAGGGTGTCCGACTGACAGAAAATTTTCTTGAAACATGCGTCCACATTGGCCTTCCTGTTGACTCCACTGCCCGAATGGCCGAGCAAGAGAGTAATATGCCTCGACGAAAGCTGAACTTTGGGCAGGGGGGGGATTAATTACGAGATTTATTGAACTAGAGTCAACGCCTTTGGAAGCAGAGAAACTTCGAGGACTGGTTCCAAAAGCAGTGGGTGGCGGAGGAAGTCGATCTAATCTGCGATCAAATTATGTAATCGTCGGCACATGTCGGCAATCACCATGCGCGCGTGTCTGTGACGCGGGTTGAGTCGGGGGTTTGACTCGTTTCTGCAACGCCATCAGCATCCTGTACGCCTGGTTGACAATCCAACTCGTTTTACCGACAGGTTGATCCTTGTATTTGTTCAAGATGCCAACCTGCCGTTTGTCTATATACTTGCTGTGCTGCTCCCTGGCGGGAACGCTACAATGAAGGAATATTTTTTCTAAATATTTTTTTAATGATCAACCCGTACAGTTGTACAACAAGGCTATCTGGCGGCAAGTGTCTGCATTCATCAGATACCGGACAGCCAAACTCAGAAGGTCCCTGGCTCTGAAATGCCGTAGGAGTTGAAAATCTATTCAGTCCCTTTTTGGCGGGATTGACGAAGATTTCGGACACATTCCAACTACTCCTGTGCTCCGGCTCCAATCTCAGCCTCGGACTGAGCGTTTCATTTTCCATTTCCGAATCCGGAAGTGACCGATCGTGGTATGTATGAGAGCCTGCTATAAAGGCTGTTTACCTCCCGTCCAACTTTGTTTCTCAGTTCCCTTTTTCTTACCCACTCGCCTTTGAGCATTTCGATAACCTCATCCTTTTTTTCTAATCTTTTACATCGCTTTTAACTAATCTAATCCCGCTACTCTAAACACTATGTCGGCACCCACCAAGTTCATACTACCTGATCTCGTCTCGCACTGTGACTTCGAATTGCGCGTCAGTCGCCACAGGAAACAAATCACCACAGAAACCAAAAAATGGCTCTTCAAAGGCGATAATCTGCAGGGCAAGGCACGCGACAAATACCATGGGTTGAAGTGTGGTCTATTGTCAGGTACGTGCCCTTTCCATGGCGTTTTTTTCTTCTTCCTCTAAAACCTTCAACAGCGATGTGCTACCCTGGTGCTGCATGCCCCCAACTTCGTCTGTGCAACGACTTTCTCACCTACCTATTCCACCTCGACAACCTTTCCGATGACATGGACAACTGTGGCACCAAAACCACAGCAGATGTTGTCATGAACTCGTTATATTATCCCAACTACTACCAAGCCCCACGCATAGGGAAAATGACGAGAGAGTGAGTCACTCCAGTTTGTTAGCTGTAAGGGGATGTCTCGTATTGATTGGCTACCGACAGTTATTGGAAACGCCTCATAAGCACTGCTTCACCCGGTACCCAGCAACGCTTTATTGAAACTTTCGACTTTTTCTTCCAAAGCGTAACCGAACAGGCTCATGATCGTCAGGACGGCGTTATCCCCGATCTCGAATCATATATCGCCTTGAGGAGAGATACCTCAGGTTCGTAATGCCCATTTTAATGATTTTCCACGCGTTTTCCTTACCGTACTGTCACACAGGGTGCAAGACATCTTTCGTTCTTATCGAATACGCGTACAACCTTGACATCCCCGATGAGGTGATGGACCACCCACTGATTCGAAGTCTGGGTGAGGCCGCAAATGACTTGGTTACGTGGTCTAATGTACGTCTGTCTCTTTCAATTCTTACTTCGCGTTGTCTAATCAAAAATGCATTTTCCTCATGCCCTCCATGCTCCCCGTCCCTTTTTTCATCTCTTTACCCCTTCGCCCACTGTTGCACTGTTGGTTCCTCATCATCAGGACATATTTTCATACAACGTCGAACAATCCAAGGGTGATACTCACAACATGATCCCCGTCATTATGAACCACCATTCCCTCGATCTGCAATCCGCTGTTGATTTCGTCGGGCAACTCTGCAAGCAGTCCATCGACAGGTTCATCCACGATCGGTCGCAGTTGCCTTCATGGGGTCCAGAGATTAACCGTCAGGTTCAGATCTACGTGGATGGCTTGGCGGACTGGATTGTCGGCTCATTACATTGGTCGTTCGAGTCGGAGAGGTATTTCGGGAAGAATGGGAGGCAGGTGAAGAAGGATAGGGTGGTTAACCTATTGCCAAGACGGTCATGATTTGGTTAGTCGATATTCGCCTCAATCTGTCCTTGTGCTTGTGCTAATGACATCCCCCGCTTCTCCTTTTAGCACCATATTCGCCTTGCTCTTAATCTTATCGACATCTCCCTATTGTCGCCCGCGTTCCTCAATGGAGCCCACCAAAAAAGTGTATCTTCGTTCTGTCAGTGTATCATAGTATTTTTCTCTCTGCGTCTTGCTTTCGCGTTACTGTATTTGTGTCGTGTATCTCTTCGGACACTCACATTCCTTATCTTTTATTCTATTTGCGCACATTGCTATTTATCACCCCACACTCGTTTGGTTTTTTTTTTAACAGCTCGTCCAAGTAGACGTAGACTCGTTTTTTTCTTCTTCTCTGCCCGTCTTGGAACTTAACCTATTCTCTTCGTTTTATTATACTTAACGTATAGCACTCGTTATCTATCCGTAACTTATATCTTTAAAAGGACTCTTTTTGTTTTTTTTCGCAGCGTGGTCCTTTGTCTTGTCTTATTACATACTTACTATTCCCATTTGACTTTCCCGGTTTCCCTCGCTCCCCCTTCCCCTCACATACTGTACTGTGTACTAAAAACTTTTTCTTGGACATTGTCTGACCCGAGTAATAAAAATAGTGGCTTTTGCAAACGTTCAAAGGTTCTAGGGCTTATCCCCAGTGACACTGAGAATTTACATCCAGATTCGAACTGAGTACGATCGATGTTTGTTTCGAACGCGACTTTTCTTGACTCTCCCTCCTCCTTCCACTTTTCAACATTGTCAGTAATCGGGCAGGCATTACTGTCATACATATAGCCTTACGCCCCCAGTCCTACCCCTGCGTATCCTCATGAATATGGCGAGCACTAGAACCTCTGCACATGTACCAGGAACCATACTCATTACACACGGGCTTCATCGCCGTACACGCTCCGACCATACTCGAGGGACTGGCGAGTCGTACGGGTGCAATCCCATCTTGTTCAACCATCCAACATGCATCCGTCTGCCTAGTCGGAGTTGGGACAACTCACTGGTCATGTCATCTAAGGACATGCAGTGAGTAAAATGTGCACAAGCGGTAACAAATTCCCGAAACTTGACCCCTTCGCTCTGGAACGCCAATTTTGAGGTACGAATTAGTCGGACTTGAAAGGATCACTCCCAAAGTCTTGGCTGGTGTGCAGATCCTTAATGTATGTATGCGCCCTATCTATCCTTCGACAGTCAAGTCAGCGTTAACCAGCTGACAATTGAATTAAGCACAGGCTCAGCAAGGGGAAAAGGCCCGGGGAGGGGAGGGGAGGAGGCTGGTGTCGTTAACTTGGTTGACGTTGTCTTGTGTGCCTTAATTTTACAAAGATGAAGAAAAACAAACCATTAACACCTTCCAAACCCAAAGCTGCGAGCTGCGAGCTGCGCCACGGAATACATTTGCACAGTATGCCAAAAATGACAACTATAGATCATCATCGTCATCACCGTTTGTTTTCGCAACAATCAGTGAAAGCTCTCGTGTTTTTTTTTTCCTGACTGCTGAAAAATCTTCCAGTGAGAGAATCCGTCCTGTTGAGGCAAGTGTTCAACAGGTTTTAGACGCGGCGTAGGGCTGGACTTCGAACAGCGCCGTTACCTCTGGGCGGGCTCACAGCTTTTGTCTTGTCTTTGGTTTTGGGTCCATCAGCGGCGAAATAGCACCAAATGTAAGATGGCATTATGGTAAGCACTACGTTAGCATAACCAAGGACACCAAAGGCGTTATACTTCCTCCTTGTAGCATCAGTATATGCTCTCAATATATGCAGTAAACGGAGGTAGAAGTCCCGTATCATGATGGTCACCCAACTAGCGTTATGATCTGATGAACTGACGGGAGGATGAATGCTCGTACCCAGGTCCATAGTGTCGTTTGTACCTCTAGAGCTCAAAAGTTCGGTATGTTCAGGATGAGATGGGGCTATCCAAACAAAGGCATTCAACGGAGAAGATCCGTCCTTCGGAGCCGTGTTTTTGATTATCGAGTCAATGTAGAGTCGGGCGTAGACGTGTGTCGTTGGCAACAGTAGTAATGATGATCCAATGGTGATCCCCGCTGAGGAAATTTCTGACCCGGGAGGAGGTCAATTGAAAGGATCATCTGCGATTGATTCGGCCAGCGTACAGTTATGGCAGTAAGTGCCTCCCGCAAAGGTTTTACTCAGCTGGAATGGGGGACAAATATCGAGGGGCCTGATACTTGGCAACCCGTCTACACCAAAGTTAATACCGTTACCGTCAGCATTAGATGGGCGGCTAAAGAAGAAAAAACAATAAAGGAGAGGGGGTTGTAATGGGTGCACATGTGCTCCATTCAACGATGGCCACAGAGCCAGCCCTGCTCCAGCGTGGCCGCTGTCAATTTAAATCGTGCCGCCGGTGAACTTACACCATAAGGCAATTTTTTCATCGAAGGCCTGTATCCCGTTGGCTTTTTAATTGGACCATCCTGCTTTGATCTTTTCTACATTATCGCCTGGCAGGGCCCCGGTTGCCCACCGCTCCTCTTGTGCAGCATGAGGTTATTTATTCAGAGAAATGAAGGCCGGGAAGTCATCTAGTGAATGCCTCAAGCTACCCGAAGAGCCAAAGCGAACTGGTTCAGTACGTCCTGGCACTCGCAAAGGCACTTTTCGAGCCAACAGCCACGCTTCGCCCCAAATCAAGGGACAGGGCGTTGGCCGTCTTTAAAAACAAGAAGTGAAATATCTAATTGCCTCTGCGATTGATTCGGAGCGGCACTACTCACCTCATGGGTATGACAGCTGTACAAGTGGGACTGTGCAATATGTAACTCCTGTATCGAAGAACAACAAAAGGACCTGAACAGCTGAGCGCAAGGTGCATACGGAAAGCGCACGTCGGGATTTCGTTGCCCGATAAAGACAGCCAGAGGTGTTCCTCGGGCTTAAGACCAGTCAAGACAGCCTGAAAAATTTGTTGATTGATTTGTGCGCTGAAGATGTGTACCTGGCGGCCCGTATGTCCATACTTCTTTGACTCTGAGGCAATTGAATCAGATAGAATTCGAACGGCAAGTCCTTTTACCGGAACTCACAGTCGGATGCAAAGGTCAATTCAAACCGGCGGACTATCAAAGAGCTTGACAAGGACCTGGCTCGTACTATCACAATGTTCCTGAACCTGGGAAGTCGTTGAACACCTGAAAACAATCCCATCAACAACCCCCAAAAACCTTAACAGGTATGTCGTACGGTAGATAACTCTGTAAGCTTTGGATTCTTGTGCTGGTTCCTGAAGTGAGATGGTGTATACATATAGATTCCGCATAAAGCGTGAGACTTGTGATGAATAGAAATTCCAGTTCAACCACAGTAAAGCACACTCGAGTGGGGTGATTGCATATGATCTACTTGTATTGGTTCGCATCATGATGCAAGGGGCACTCGGCCTTGAAGTGGTAAACCTAAGGACCGCTCCAAAAAAGGGATGTCCCCCACAGCTTAGCTCCCGAAAATATGCGACGCAGCGAGATAACCTCGGCATCTCGAAAGGATCATGTTTTCATTCAGCATCACGTTTTGACCATTCGGTCAGTGCCGAAAGCAGTTGTCACAATGTCACGACCATTTCTTGACCTCGAATCGTTATCATCGACATCTTGTTATCATGGCCTTGTTCCCCGGCGCTCAGAATGTTCACATTCATAATCCTGATATATTCAATATTCACGGTGATCAATACATCGCAGTGAACAACATTGGCCAAAAAGGCAAACACTCTTCGTTTACAAAAAATTCTTAGAATGATCAACCTTTTGATCCAGATGAATTCGAGGCAAAACTTCGCAAGAAATTGAATCCGGATTTCAAAGCATACCTTGACAGTGACAAAGTCTGCTTGGAACATACAAGAGTTGAAATCATCAAAAAAATATCCCACTGGATATCGAAAATTGGAGCTGATGCTCCTAAATCTTTTTTTCTTCATGGTCCTGCAGGAACTGGCAAGTCTGCTATTAGCCATTCTATCGGGAAGAAAAGTAAAGATGAAGACTGTTTGGGAGCATTCTTTCATTTTGATAGAACTCTTTCTATGGACCGGACGCCGAGCAAGGCTTTGCAGAGTATTGCTTATAATTTGGCCATTCATGTGCCAAATTTCAGAAATGGCTTGATAGAAATCTTGGAGAAAGATCCCTATCTTTTAAGCAGCTCTAGCCTAAAAGAGCTGTGGCAAAGTCTGATCTCAAAGCCTGCTAAATTAGCATATGGAATCAAGCCAGTGGTGATTGTAATAGATGCACTGGATGAGTGTGGTCCTCAGCAGGAGAATAGTTTAAGAAAGAAGTTTTTGTCTGTGTTAATGGAGGGAGTAAATAATCTTCCAAGCAACTTTCGAGTCTTGATGACATCCAGGTTGGACAATGATGTTGCAGAAATTCTAGAGGAATATGCAAATCAAATTCAAGCCTTGAATATAAGTAATCTGAATGATACAGAGCATGATATTTATAAGTATATTCTGAACAGAATGGGAACACTGATCAGAAACGGGGACTTGAGTCTCGACCAGTGTCAGCTCTTAGCTAAGGGAGCTGAAGGATATTTTCAGTGGGCATACACTGTTTGTGAGGCACTTTGTCAAAAAGTTAAACCTGGTATTAAAATTAGGAAACGATTGGAAAAATTCATAGCCCTCAATTGGGATCTCAACAAAACTCTTAAGCCCCTTGATCAATTATACAAGTCAATTCTTGAGGAACTTTTTGATTCCAAGGATGAGGAGGTGATGAATGAATACAGAAAAGTAATGGCTCAAATTTTAGCAGCATTTGAGCCACTGTCAAAGTCAGCATTAAAGAATCTTCAGATAGCATATTACGATTACATAGAGGAAGACGATGAGCAAGGAGTGGATGCAGTTATTCCTTGGCTTGGATCACTGCTGACTGGTGTAAATGATTTGGATGTCCCAATACGCCCAGTCCATTCATCTGTTCATGATTTTCTCCTCGATGAAACGAGGAGTGGGGAATATGCAATTAAACTAGTGGAAGGACAGAATATCATGGCAGCTGCAGTTGTCAAGATTATGACTAAACAACTTCATTTCAACATGTGTAACCTGGGCAGTTCTTATTTACGCAACTCAGAAATTCAAAACTTAGGAGATCTCATCAGAGATAAAATACCATCAGAGTTATCATATGCCTGTTGTTTTTGGGATGCCCATCTAGTAAATATTCCATGCAATGTTCAGATGCTGGCCTTGATCAAGACATTTATATTCAAACATTCATTGTATTGGATGGAGGTTTTAGGTATTCTGAATAGAATGGAGGTAATTGCAAGAAGCATGGAAAATATGATTCAATGGGTACAACTAATCAAAGTATGTAAGATTTTACTCACCCTGAAAGACTGTATACTGATATGTTCTGGGAAAGGGTACACAGGATGCTCTGAGACTACAAAGCATAGGAAATGAAATAAGACTGTTTGGGCACATTTTTGGAGGAATGATAGGAGAGTCCACACCACATTTGTATATTTCCGCTCTCCCATTTCTTCCCAAAGAATCACTGTTACGGGAGACCTACCTATCATCCTTTCGGCAGTTGATTAAGGTGTGTAAAGGCCAAAAGTTGCATTGGCCAGCATTACAAGCTATCTTAAAGGGGCGCACAGGGCCAATACGGGCACTTTCTGTCTCTCCAGATGGAATGAAGATTGCATCTGGATCCACAGATTGTTCAGTACATATATGGAGTGTAGAGAATGGGAACGATATTGGTCAGCCTCTTGAAGGGCACACTAACTGGGTCCGGTCAGTTGCCTTTTCACCAGATGGAAAGAAAATTGCATCTGGGTCAGATGATGGTTCGATATTGATATGGAGTGTAGAGCTCGGGCATGCTATAGGAGAACCCCTTCAAGGCCATACAGATTGGGTGAGATCAGTTGTCTTTTCACCAGATGGGAAGAGGATTGTATCTGGATCAGATGATTCCTCAATTCAGATATGGGATACAGAAACTTTCAAAGCTATAGGAAATCCCTTGCTGGGACATAGAGGCTCAGTCCGGGCAGTTGCTATTTCTCCAGATGGAAAAAAGATTGTATCAGGATCCTCTGATCACTCAGCAAGAATATGGGATGTGGAAACTGGGAATGCTATAGGGAATGTTTTGCAAGGGCATACAGATTATATCCAGGCAATTGCCATCTCACCGAATGGAGAGAGAATTGCAACAGCATCAGATGACTGGTCAATAAGAATTTGGGATATAGAAAGTGGTAATAGTGTGGGAGGTCCATTGCAAGGGCACAAAGGCTCAGTCTATTCAGTTGCCTTTTCACCAGATGGAAAGAGACTGGTCTCTGGATCATCTGACTGCTCAGTTCGGCTTTGGGATACAGATTCAGGAAATACCATGGGAAATCCCCTGCAAGGGCATATGGACTCAGTATGGTCAGTTGCTTTTTTTCCTGATGGGAAGAGAATTGTTTCTGGATCATATGACTGCACAATAAGAATATGGGATGCAGTTTCCAGAAATGGCATTTGTAGTCCTCTGCTGGGGCATACAGACCTTGTTTTATCAGTTGCCTTCTCACCAGATAGTCAGTACATTGCGTCTGGATCATCTGACAATTCAGTGCAGATTTGGAGTGCAAATACCGGAGATCCTGTGGGGAATCCTTTGCGAGGGCATAAAGGCCCTGTTTGGTCAATTGCCTTTTCTCCAGATGGAAGAAAAATTGTAACTGGATCATCAGACGCTTCAGTGCAAATCTGGGATACAGCAACTAGAAAGCTTTTAGGTGAACCTCTGGAGGGGCATACTAATTGTGTGCGATCAGTTGTTTTTTCACCAGATGGACAAAAGGTCATGTCCGGATCAGTTGATTGTTCGCTACGGATATGGGATACAAGAAGTGGCAAAGCTGTATTAAATCCTTTGCAAGGACATAGCGAAGCGGTTTATTCGGTCGCTTTTTCCCCTGATGGAAGGATGGCTGTATCTGGATCATCTGATTGTTCCCTGATTATATGGGATTTACAAGTCCAACATGCCACAGGTCGTCCCTTGCAAGGGCACACAGGCCCTGTTTGGTCAGTTGCATTTTCACCCAATGGAAAACAGATTGTTTCTGGATCCTCTGATCACTCAGTGCGAATATGGGATGCTATCGAAGGAACTCTTATAGCAGAGCCTTTGAATTGCCATACAAACTCAGTACTCTCTGTTGCTTTCTCTCCAGATGGCAAGAAACTCGTCTCTGGGTCAAATAGATGTTTGGTAATGATATGGGATGTAGCGAGCAGAAATGTTATGGGGCATCCTTTGCACGGGCATACAGGCCCGGTTTGGTCGGTTGCCTTTTCGCCTGATGGAAAAAGGATTGTTTCTGGATCAGCTGACCACTCAGTGCGCGTGTGGGATGCAGAGCCCGAAGATATAAGCGAATTGCAGCATCACTGTCTATCATTTTGTTCTTTGCATCATGATCATGGTCTCCACTCTCATGAGCCTTTTGAGGATGTGTCTTTGCAAGATAATGGATGGATCTGTAGTTCCGACTCTTCCCTTCTTCTTTGGATCCCTCCTCAGTACCGAGAAGGGCTCAGTGTGCCCCATATGCAGCTTCTCATCTCCCGGGTTCATCAAGCTTCTCTGGATCTCAGCGACTTCGTTCATGGCGAAAATTGGACTGCATGCTACGGAGGATCTGAACTTTCCCAATCTTCATCAATCAAAGCTGCAAAATAAATCTTAGAAGCCTCAAGGTACTATTGCAATATGTAAATAAAAAGAATGAATGTATTCACCTAGTAGCGCCTTCGACAATACACTCTAACGTTCCGACCAGTGGGTTCCCGTTCAGATTTCGATTTTAAGCCGTTAGTTCTGTTTGCTGCAATCTCCGTCCCTGCCACATTCCTGTAAGATAAAGCCATAGATTTTGCCTCCAACGAGCGCTTGATGCAGACGAACAAACGCAGGATGGGATACGACAAGTAGGTATGTAATACGTCTGTAGTTACACCGTCAGCATGTAGCACAAGCCAACTTCCTACGATAACTTCTCCAGCGGGTCAATAACCGTTCCCATCTGTATTTTCATCTCATTAGTTGCGATCGCAGTTTGATCAACACCATCAACATACCTTCTTGAC
This sequence comes from Collybiopsis luxurians FD-317 M1, assembly GCA_000827265.1. Classification (NCBI taxonomy): domain Eukaryota; kingdom Fungi; phylum Basidiomycota; class Agaricomycetes; order Agaricales; family Omphalotaceae; genus Collybiopsis; species Collybiopsis luxurians. The sequence continues at coordinate 88,698 of KN834794.1, read as the reverse complement.
AATCCTAGGCAAAGTCCCCTTCTGGAAACCAACCCTGGTGTTCCATTCCGGTCCCAGCGGCTGCTGCATCCTTCGATCGAACTGGGCTTTACTGGTGTACGGGTAGGGTAGGTCATTCACAAGATACTTGGCCGCTTTTTTGTCCCGCTTTTCCGAAATGATAACGCGAGATTTGTTGTAATCTTCGCGAGTTTTGGGGTCGATACCGGCGACTTTTTTGATGAGATGGGGTTTAGGAGCACTCTTCCGTGTCCCTGTACCTCCCCAGGAGCCCTAGGAGTTATTAAAAACACCGGTAAGTCGCATAAATCGAAGAAGGCATACCCAGCCGGGAAGAGTCGTATCAACTTCCTTGGGAGCATCCATGGCAATCTCTCTTCGTTTGGCTTCTTCAAAGTCCTACGCAAACGGAACAAAAAGAGGAAATCAGGTTCAAGCGCAACGTAGATCAGAACACGAAACGCACTCTAACGACATTATCGCCGGCAAAAGCTCTAGCAACGAGCTCACGCTGCTCGAAAGCCTTCACAGTTTTTGCCTTTTTACCCTTAAGCTGGAGCATCTTTTCTTGCGCCTCGACCTCGCTATTGTTATCGCTGTCGGAATCCTGATCGTCGTCACCGTCCGAAGAGACTTGTACCTTGCCCTTGTCCTTGCCCTTGCCCTTGCCCTTGCCCTTGTCCTTCTTCGATTTTTGACTGGCGTTGGCGCCGGAGTTAGCAGCTGAAGTTGCCGCCCCCGCACTTGAAGGGGCGACGAGAACCTCATCCATCTCGATCTCCACCACCGCGTCATCTTTGGCCTTGGCCTTCTCCTCCTCCGTCTTCCTCGTCTGTTTCTTCAGCTTATGCTTCGACTTTGTCGTTGAAGAGCTATCTTTATCCACGACGATTTCGTTCTTCCGAGAGGTTTTACCAGTATTTGTAGAGGTAGACGGTACGAGCCAAGGATTCGCGGAAGATACGGCCGTAGAAGAAGATGCAGGTTCGGACGTGGACGGTTCTAGAGGTCGGGACGGCATTTGCGTTGTGAGCGGTACGAGAGGAGATGCTGGCGAAGGTGGTGAGAGCGCGTCCGTGGATTTCAACGTTGAGCTAGACGTGTCTTCTGAAGCCCGTGAAAGCGTTTGGGAGATGTTTACCTGCAAGGTAACGGATTTGAGACGTAAGGCAGAAAAAATGAGGGGGAGACCTTACTGCGGATGCACCTTTTCCCGTTGTCGCTCCAGGTTTGAACACCATCCTTCCACCGGTCCTGGATACAACGACACCATTTTCCGGCAGCGTCTCGCCTTCATCGTCACCTTCGTCATCTCCCTGTTCATCTCCTGCGCCCATCTCCTTCACAAAATCATCCACCATCCTACTAGTCTCCGCCTGCTTCCTTGCCATCGCATCCTTCATAAACTTCATCTCAAACACGCTCTTCCCCTTCTTCCTGAATGATTCTTCAGAGTCGTCCACCTGTCCAGAAAGAGCCTTGAGCTCATTGAATGCCGACTCCACACCTCCCTCATCCCCGTCGTCGTCGCCGTCGTCATCCTCATCGCCGCTGCTCTCGTCCTCGTCACTATCCTTCCCTTGAATTTTCCGCCGGAGTTTCTCCCCCCTCAACAGCATCTCCTCAATCTCCTGCCGTCCGCCCCTCATATCATCCTCACCATCCTCACCCTCTCCAAACCCATTCCGGCTCATCATCTTCTTCGCCCACTTCCCCGTATTCTTATGCTTCAACGTAGCCCTCTCCCTAGCCCTCTCCATCTCCAATTTCAACTTCCTTTCCTCCGACAAACCCTCCCCTTCCTCCCCATCATCACCCCCCTCATCCACCCCCTCCCTCTCCTTCCTCCGCAAACGTCTATAGACTTTACTCTTAATCTTTTTCACCCGCTTCGCTTTCGCTTCGGCACGGAACATCAACTCGCGCATCCGCCGAAGTTCGCGTCGGCGTTCGGCAACTTCTTCGACGGAGATGGCGTTGGTTTTGAGGATGTTTTCTTCGGTTTCGAGGACGGAGGCGTCGGTGGCGAGGTTGGCGGAGGAGAGGAGGGAGGAGATGGTTGATTCGAGTGCCGTAGTGGGCTGAAAGGAAAGAGAATCAGAATCTTCCATCGCATCGCACTTGAACGAAAAGAAGAGTAGCTATACACACCTTAAACTTTGCAGCGAGCTCCAAATTGCTTACTCTCGCCTGTGCGGGGGCTTGCAGCGGAAAACTGAGGTGTTCCGCTTCACTGATACGTTTCATCGTTGCACTCCATTTGTCTACTTCTGCTTTCGTCTGTTCGTAAGCCGCTTGACGATCCACACGCTCTTGGGTTCGTTGAGGAAGAGGAACGGGGAGGGTTTGGGGTTTTTTCTTTTTGCCGGATGAGGAACCGTCGGCGACGGAAGCTGACTGAAGAGCTTTGACCGATTTGTCCAAGGATGATGTTTGACCAAGAGGCGCCAGGAGGTCGTTCAGCGACAGACCTGATAAGGAAAACAGGAATAAAAATCCAGAATAGATAGAAAGGTGATGAATGTTACCTGCACTCTGCGTTCTAAACTCGCTTTCCACACCAGCCTCCGTTCGTTCCTTGAGCAGACGACGCTTTTTGGGTTGTTCGGGTTCTTCTCCGTCAGCTTTACGCTTTTTGGCAGAGGAAGAGGAAGGATCGAGGGAAGAAATAAAACTCTGAAGATCGTCCAAAGCTCCTGCGGCTTCGTTCTCTGCTTCAGAGAGGGAGACCGATATCTTGTCGTCCTCTTCGTCTGCTTCTTCGTCTTCATCTTCTTCCTCCTCTTCTGCCTCTTGCTGGACATCCACATCTTTCATGCCGTCGTCGCTGCCTCGGTCGGCTGAAATAGACTCTTTCCGAGTATCCTTGGTTTCGTCATCAGAGTTCAGGGGTTCCCCTCGTCCGTCTAGAATGTCGAGGACATCTATGAACTCATCGTCCTCACCAGATTCCTCCTGGTCTTCCTCCTCGCTTTCGTCCTGTTCAGAATTTTGAGCTTCCCGCTCCGGTTCATCGTCTTCATCGAGATCAACGTCTGCAAACCTAACAGACGCGCGTTTCTTTGCCTTTTTCTTCTCGACCTAAATTCTGGGTTAGGCAAAAACCATACCACAAACCAAAATTTCGCATACCTTTTTCGAGAAAAACCCAGCAAACCTCTCATCATCATCCTCGTCAAAAGCAGCATCGCTATCAATTTCCTCATCGTCCTCGCTATCAATCTTTTCGTCTTCTCCGTTTTCACCAATTAACCGCGCCTTCATACGGATATCCTCCATCTCCTCGTCGTCATCGTTTCCATAGCCCGGTCGAGCTCCACCATCCATTTCCTCATCCCTGTCAAGATCCAGACCAATTTTTGACCTTCGAACTTTTTCCGGAGTGTACTCGTACACATCCTGAGAACGAGAAAGGGAATTGGCTGCCTTTTTTGCGTGTCGTTTGGCATACCCTGCCGCTGCGGCGCTCTTTCGCTTGGAGGCATCCTTGGCCTTGAGTGATTTAGGACGCGAGCCCGAGGAAGGGCGAGCCATAATGATAACGGTAAAGTGGAAAGAGGAAATTTATGGGCGCTAATGAAATTTCTTGCACGTGTTCTTCAGCGCTAAGGCGTTTCGCACTTCGGACTAAAACCATACATCCAGCTATAAAGAAGATTCCCCACACTCCACACTTCTTGCTGCCGCCTTCTAGTTGCATCTTGAACCGACGTCTTGTTCCAATGACGCCGCTTAACTGAATTTAAAGCCAAGTTCCTGCTCAGTGCTCATGGAAGTGGCAGCCACTGGTTCGAACCAGAATTTCTGACTCTGGTACTTGCCGTGCTTCCCAAGTGATAACGCTTTTCTTGCCCTGAATGCCTTACCAAATTTCTTTTCGAGGTGCGATTTCTATTGTAAAAAACGCCTCCTCACCGGTGATCACGTACGGCTCTCATTTCTCGGAATCGACAATCGACCTGGCGTATACAAAGGCCAGTTTAGAAGCTCCCGGCCTTCGAGGCTTCGTTTTTTAACGTAAGTCATCGCCAGGAAATCCATAATGTCTCGAGGACGTAGATTACGGACTGTCGCAGTTCAATCTGTACGACAGACTTCATATTGAACATAAGATAGTCACCTCGACCGAGGGGAAAAAAGGAAAATCAATGTTCTTCCTCCGCGACTGGTTTTGTCCTTCCAAATGCTGAACCCGAAAATAGATTATTTTATGGAGCAGACCTTGCTATGTTACTTGAATCATCTGTATGTTGGTCGTCCCTACTGCTCTGGCTTGTTGGTGATCCACACAAGGTAAGCTTACGCTGGTCTTTTCTGTCCCATCAGTGTGTATGTTCTATCATACATTCCAATGGTTCTGTAAGTCGTAAGTAGTAGTTCAATAAAGAAACTTCCACTCAACTGAACCAAGGCAGGTCAGCGACTCAAAGCTACGTATTCGAGATTTTCCCCCAGTTGACTCTACGTTTAGGCACAACGAGTTAGCGCTAGTTTACCCTTAGCCTGCGAAATGATCTTCTCCATGAAGTCCTGCAAGATAGGGCCCGGCAGTCGACTTCCTCGTTTAAGACAACGACACATGCCGCTACGGGACCAAGTGCCGGCTGTCGGGAACTCCTTCAGTCACTTCGTTATGAGATCTTGTACAAGTATTTTAACCCCAAAATCAACCAAGGGACCACGTATTTTATTTGCGAAGCCAAAGAGGGAAGGCATTCAGCGCCAGTGCGAACTACATATCGGACCGGTCAAAACCAGTCAATATTTGCGGTCTGGCAAGGGGGGAAGGAAGGTTGCAATTCAGTATTTGAACCTGTGATCGGTGGTAATGGAGTCGTTCCGTATTGACTTTCACGTGTTTGGACTTGGAGATGCATAGGCAGGTGGAATCCCGCAAGGGAACAGCCGGTCGACCAGGGCGAGTGCTTGAACTCAATATGTTTTCTTTCCAGAAATCTATACCTTTCCGTGCGTGGCTAGAGCGGAGTACGATTTGACACATATGGCATGTGGCACGATTCTGCAGCAGGAATGCACAAGAAACCATATAAACCTAATTCGCCATGAACTGTCAACCCTTCTTTATTTTCTCCCTCAAACTTCATCGCCCCACCATGTCGGACCAAGGTCAATCTCATTGTACAAACAATACAGCAAGTCCAAGCAAATCGCTGTGGCACAAAGAACACATTACCGGAGGCATGGGCTATCGAGCACATCAGATACCAGACAACTTTGCCCATGGCAAAGGCAAAGAGCCTATGCATGCGCCAGAGATCCCGACCAAACAGAAGAGGGATAATGAGGAGTCTCGCTTCTTTGGAATTCCTCAGTATCAGTCTTTCTATACCGGTAAATTCTTATTCTATTAGATAGACATTAATTAGGATGAACGCTAACTAGTGAGAATCAGGAACTCGGACATACAACTATTCAGAAAAGTATGCTCCGGATCCTTTGGGTCAGGAAATCAAAGAGAATGCTCGAGTTTGGAAAGTTTACCTAGATGAAGCTGAAAGTTATGATGATGAGATGTTGAAAGGATTCAAAGATACCATTGACTCCCTTCTCATTTTTGTAAGTGACTCTAGCTATCTAGTATGCTACTTACTGATTCAATTAATCCAAGGCTGCACTTTTTTCTGCAGTTGTGACTGCATTTGTTGTGGCAACTGTTGACTCTCTCAAGCCAGATTACACCCAGATCACTGTTACATTGCTTGTAGAACAGGCTCAACTCCTGCGAGCAGCAGGGAACATGACAGCAATTAATAATGTTCCATCTGCTCCTGTCCATTTGAATGATGCATCACCAGGTACAAATGACTTATGGATTAATGGCCTTTTTTTTGCAAGTCTGTCTCTCTCACTTGCAACTGCCCTCTTATCAGTATTGGTAAAACAATGGCTTCAAGCTTATGGTTCAATTTCATCTGGAAATGCCAAAGAGAGAGCTATTATTAGACAGTTCAGAATCTCAGGGCTTACAAAATGGAAGGTTCCAGAGATTATTGGAACCTTGCCACTTATTCTTCATGCATCACTGGCTCTTTTTTTCGTAGGCCTATCATTGTATGTCTCAGAACTCTCCCACCCCTTGTGCTGGATTGTTGTTACAATTACAATCCTTGCATTTAGTGTGTACTTAGGGAGCATTTTTCTGACTCCAATCTGGATTGATTGTCCATACAGGATACCTCTCCTTTTTAAGCCAGCCAACTATGTGATGCATCCACTAAGTGCAGTAGAATGTTTATTTACTTCTCCAGAGCCCCTTTTCACCTCACTGAAAGAGGCTGAACTGAATTATCTTAAATCTAGTTTTCCTGGATCCGATAAATGGAGTGCCGGAAGCAAAGTACTTGATGTTATTTCTGCAGATATTCTGGCTTGGCTCTCCAATTTGCAGTCCAATTCTTCTATCCAGGAAATAGTTGCTCAAGCTCTTTATGGAATATTTTCCCAGTATCAGCCTCTCCTGACTTATGAGTCTCCACAGGGAGAGGCTCATACCATTTTAAAGTTATACATGGCCAAACTTCAATCTTACTCGGACTCACTATTCCAAACTGTTTGCAATGCACTAGCAGAGATTGATGACCTCAATGGTCAGAGGGCCACGGTTTGGCAGGCAATATTTTTAAAGTGGATTCAAGTAGCAAATGGGGATGCGTGGCCTAAGATTGATCCACAGATGATAAAAGTCTCTCTGACCCAAGCAGCAGCAACAGATAATGTAGGAGGATTGACCAAGATGATTGAGATCATGGAAGGACATCTGAAAGGCCAACTTCCTGTCAAGGTCTGGTATTCAGAGGTTTTGCTTCAAGCATTCCAATCGGGCTGTATAAATATATGTAAAATCTTAATAGAATATGGTGCAAAGGTGTCAGACTTCCAGAAAGCAGCAATCAACATAGCTAAAAGTGGAAACTCAGAGCTGTTTCAAGTTTTAGTTGACATTGCAATGGAAGCAGACATTGATTGGAAGAAGGAATGTGGCAGAATATTGCATACTGAAGCGGCTTCAAATAAAAACCTCAACATAGTTGAATTCCTAGTAGTGAATGGTGCAGATGTTAATCTACAAGGAGGTGAATATGGATCAGCACTGCATGCAGCAGCATGGTATGGACAGCTGGATATTGTGAAGATTTTGGTATCAAAAATGACAAATCTCAATCTACAGGGAGGAAGATATGGAACAGCACTCCAAGCATCAGCATATGCAAGACAACTAGATATAGTCAAGTTCTTGGTATCAAATGGTGCAGATGTCAATCAACAAGGAGGGGAATGTGGACCAGCACTGCAAGTGGCAGCGTTGATGGAAAGCCTAGATATGGTTAGACTCCTCATAGCACATAATGCAGATGTCAATCTACTAGGAGGAAAATATGGAACAGCACTGCAAGCAGCAGCATTTCAGGGACATTTGGATATTGTGAAACTCCTGGTGTTGAATAAGGCAGAGGTCAATCTACAAGCAGGAATTTATGGGACAGCACTCCAAGCAGCAGCTATTATGGGACACTTAAGTATTGTTAAATTCTTGGTATCATGTGGTGCAGATATCAGTTTATCAGGAGGGGAATCTGGGTCACCAGTGCAAGCAGGAGCATGGGGAGGATATGATGCATACATTTTATTCAAGGATGCAGAGGTCGAACACCATAGATGGAAACATAGAACAACTTGGCAGCATCGCTGTGAACTACCAGTTACACAGAGCCTGGGTGATGTCACATCTCTGATATCAGAAGGTGCAACTGTCAAGCTACAACTTGAAAGAAGAAAACACAGATTAGGAGTACAAACAACAGACAGCAAGCCTTTGGATATTGTTAAATTTCTGATATCAAAAGGTGCAAATGTCAATTCTCAAGGAGGGGAATATGGAACAGCATTGCAAGCAGCAGCATGGAGGGGACAACTGAAATTTGTTGAATTCCTTGTATCAAATGGGGCAAATATGAATGTTCAAGAAGGAGCATATGGCACAGTACTGCATGCAGCAGCATGTAGAGGAGATCTAGGTATTATCAAATTTTTCCTCTCCAAAGGTGTGGATGCCAATTCACTAGGAGGTGAATACGGTACAGCATTGCAAGCAGCAGCTATTATAGGGCATTTAGATATAGTTAAGTTCCTGGTGTCAAGTGCAGCAGCTGATATCAACATACAAGCTGGGACATATGGAACAGCACTGCAAGCAGCAGCTTGGGGGGGACACTCAAATATTGTTGTATACCTTGTTACAGTAGGCGCAAATATTAATATATCAGCAGGGAAGTATGGATTAGCACTGCAAGCTGCAGTTGCTAAAGGCAGGTCAGATATTGTACAGTACCTAAAGCATCATGGAGCCTTGGAATACTGTTAAAATTACATTTCAGAAAAATAATGGCATATGGACTAAGTCTGTCTCTCTCACCTGAACCACTTACTTATTGCACCATATCATTAATATTAGGCAGTTTAGATTTCAGGGCTTAAGCTTTAAGATGGAAGATTGACAGGAAGAGAGCGGTCCAGGTATGGGACGACTAGTACACCTGTAAAGTGACAGCTGTAAGCCGTACTGTGCATGTACAGTTATGGTGCAGATTCGCATGCAGCCTGATGCACCCAAGCAAACTGAACAGCATTGTGCATATGAATCATTCCTTGAACTTGATTGACAAAATTTAGACCCAGACTCTGAGAGCTTCCTTGGCAATCTCTTTCACTCCTTTCCCAAGCATTTCTGTCTCCGCAATCTTTCCAATAGTGGCCCTTTTCCATACAGAAGGAATAGGTAATGCCAGTGACAGGATGGCAGGAAATGGAGGTGACAGTGAGAGCGGCATCATTGGCAGTAGAGTAATTGGTGGAAGGAGCAGTGCGAATGTGATTATAAGTGCAACTGCTGGCTTGGTGGGTTTCTTTATTAAGCAATTGAGTGATAACATTTTTTAGGGCAAGCAGGGTCAGATCCATTGAGTCAAAGGAAATGATTATTGCATCATAGGAAGGGGGAAGACCTAAAGTAAGGGTGAGACTAACATCTTGATCCTCAATGTTGATGCCTGCCATCTGCATCTCAAAGGCTTGAGCTTGAATATCACCCACCCATGCCTACATCATCTGATTTCATCTTTTCTTCGAGGTCAAAAACTTGAACTTGAGTGCCAAACTTGTTGCAAAACTGCAGCCTTGATTATGAGTGCATGGAATGGAATGGAATGCTGAGTTTCTGCTCTAATGATTCTGTGCCTGATCCAAGGCAGGCAATTTTGAATTGATCTAATTTTTGCAATTTATACAGTTTTAGTTAGATTTCATTACATTGATGATTGATGATCCAGGATCCGTGAAGTAATTTGTTTCAATCACCGAAAAGGGCACGAGTCCCGCCACGCATTAGCGTTGGCTCACTATGCATTAAGTGAACAGTATGAAGCTTCTCCCATACTTCCATTGAATCCTTGGAGGCCATGTAGGCAAGTTGACTGGGCTCAATGCAAAGGATCATCAATGCCAGGGCCTGAGCCACCTTGTCGGCTTTGCGCTTGGCCTTTTTGCAGCAAATTCGGCAGCCTGTTTGTCACCGGTTTTGGTGTTGTCCAGAGTAACCTCCACAATGTCAGTCCACAAGCTCTTTTGAATCAACTCAGCTTCAGTCTGGATATTCCAGGAAGCATAGTTAGAATCATTGAGTTTGGGATAACAAGGGGAGGAACTGTTGGACATAGTGCAAGCAAAAATGCATTGTTGTCATTGTTTTCATCAAGGGGAGCACCAATCGTTGGAACCAAAAAAGGGTTGTCAAGTGGCAGAGAGAGTGAGAAAGTCATCAGTAAGCCTTTGCTATGCACATTTGTGTTGGAATAAATGTGAGAACAATGCAAAGATTCTGCTCTAATAGCAAGAAGCCCTAGCAAATGTGCAGAGATTTTAATTGAAGGTTTCCCACTTATATAGGTAATTTGTACAATAGGTTGAACTATCAAGTGATACACAACAGTATATTAGTAAAATAACAAATAGATAAAGAGGGTATCAAACCCTCAAACCGATGGAAGCAACTGCGCAAGCATTCTGATTGCTATTGTGCATCGGAAACTCCAACACTCCATGGACCACAATATCTGGCACTTCCGCTGGGGTACTGATCAAGCTTCATCTTTGTATATAGCTGATTGAATTTCTTCCTTAAATTTGTATCACTATGTGGGTATCTGTGGTAGATTACATCTTGTGTAATTGCTCCTAGTAAGCTCCGGCGCTATTCTATCTCAGCCATTGGAATGGGCAAATAGAAGCCCTGATAACTGTGTTGAGGTTGAATATTCCTTGTTGTAGTTATTTTTTCGCAGATTAAGCATCATACGTGACATCAATATGCTTGACAGACTATATCAAAACAGAGTTATTCAAACTCTGATCCATATTCAAGTGGGTATCCAAAGTTTAAACTTACACAGTAATGCAAAAAGCCAATATCTTATTTAGTAGTACCTGGTTTTCAAATGAGTGCCACAATCACAAACACATCTTTTGAAACTCTTACCGGACCAAACTAGATGACATTTTCCTTAGACCTCGCAGAAAAAAAGAAGAGGATGCCTTACTGCAAGAATAAACACCGTTGCTAATGTCACGAGAGTGATAATTCCATAGTATACGAGACCTATAACTTAGCAATCGTCGCCAGTACAGTTAAATGTCGTTGACATCCACTCACCATCTCGCATGATAACATGCCCAATCCCTTTCTGGATATGTTTTCTTCTAAACATATAAAGTATCTTCCAAGCAGTTAAGGAAAAGATACAGAGGTCGAAAATAAAAAGCCCAATGCAAACATAGACAACATCTGCAAGAAGTAAGAGGTTTCTTTCACAACAGTTTAAGGAGAATTAAAACTCACGAAATCCTCTAAGGGAGCTCATACTGAGTAGACTTCGGAAAATTGGAGATATTTGAACACTTACTGAAATCTTGAAAGGACTGGTATGTTACCAATCTGATCTGCAACTGACAGAGATTTGATTTCTGGCAGAGGTTCCTGAACCATTAAAATAATCTGGATCTACAGAAAGCATATTTGTCAGCATATTTCCATGAATGCAAAATACTCAGGCTGACTATGGCATTACAAGCCATGCCCACAACTACAACGCCGAGCAGTATTTTTATTTTCTTGTTTGCCTCATATAAAGCTGTGACCCGGAGTATGAAGAGCGCTGAGAGAAACATATGAAGACAGAGACATTTGTGAAAAGCTGGCATCATACTGGCAACAGTGATCTCTGATAGCACCGTAAGTGCCCCTATATAGAGGTCTAGATACTGACCTCTAACAAAAAAAAAACAAAAGAAACAGCAGCTAAATAGGTATATAATCTCTGTGATGTAATTGCAGCTGCCGCTCACCCTAATAGTGGCTGCATAAATTAATACAGATTGTATAGGCAATGAATTGAAATTTACTCACATTGTATGGGATAACCGGTTTGGGCCAGAAGTAAAGAATAAGAATAGGAATATTCCCCAAGAGAGTTAAATATCGATTAAAAAAGAAGAGTACTGTTGGAAGATTTTTACAGTCATGTTGCCAGAAAAATTCCACTTCTTGATCAAATGTGAGAATCCAATCATAGATTGGAATCACTGAAGATGTAATTGTCTAGGATACAACAAAATCTACTGGCCTCAGCCTGAACTTCAGACATACCGAACTGAACGAGCCCAATGTAATGTTGCCATTTCCTATAAACAGAAGTCAAATTAAGGCTTTCAAGTAATGTGAGTAATCAATCCCTGCATTTGTGTTTGGACCGTTTGTAGATTCCACTGTGACATTGTGGGCTAGATGTAACAAGGTATGGGTTGTTGGAGCGGCGGAGGAAAGTTTCTTAGCCATTTAAGCTATTTATATGTCCGCTTAGCACTGCCTTTAAGAACAAGATTTGGTTTAGTTGTTTTGCTTTGATCATCATCTCAGTCTTATATTTATTTTACAGCGGCGCCATCTCCGGGGCTTATAAGATTAGCAGAATCTGTTTCCAGAACAGCTATAATTATAAATTAACTCTGGGTCGGCGATTATTTTGAGCAATAAGTATGTTTGAAAAGATTATGGGGAAAATTACATTCTCTTATGGAAAATAAATTTTGAATTTCACTCAAGAAACTCAGATTGATTATTCCATCGAACAGCCCTATAGCAACCTCCCTCGCAACTTCAAAGACTGCTGCTCACTCCAGAAATAGGCCGCTGTAGCAGTTATATCCCCAAGCTTGGTAAGGGTCCTCCGAAAGCAACGGAATTGTAGTACCCATTATATCTTCTAGAACCCTGAAACGCGTGATGTTCAGCTGTTGGGAAAGTTGTTGGATGCATGGGTCCTGGGTGCACGGCTGATGCAAAGATACAACTATCTTTCCGGTCATAAAGGGGCAGTGTTGGGGTGCAAGGAGGTAGCGAGGAGTGGGTGGGAGTACAGTGGGAACCAGTGGCGGGAAGTGGTTCAATGATCGGAAAAGGTCCATTAACGGCGGGAAGCTGTTTGATGATGGTACAACTTGCTAGCAGTATGCAGCATGAAGCCACTCAATTAAGAATGAGTGTTCAGTGTGCCCACTCTGCCCATTTAGCCAACATCTGAGTGCATCGTTTGTACTGCCCCACAAACTCAGAAGAATCCGACAAATTGTCACTGTGAACAAGGTTCGTAATTTCACACCAGCAAACCTATTTAGAGTTCGAGCTCAGTGGCTGCAAATTGGGGGCCACTACAGTGCTTGTAACCTGCACCGTACTACCTAATACCTATATGGATTGCCATAGTGTAACCGTACCGCAAAAATTTTTGACAAGGGTCTTACGGTACGATACAGGGAGATATACAATCCATACGTGCAGCTGCATACCTAGATGAACCTTCATTTTCAAGTTTTTTCTGCCCAAGCTTCGTGTTGAACACACCAATGTGCCAATGCCATCACTGTATGAGTGCCTCATTGTATTTCTGGGCCTGAACGGTACAATGTGGATAGAATGTTATTTGACCTTTTTTGAGAATTTCTGAAGAGCTTGGGTTACTGATCAAGTAGGCTGCATGGAAGCCATACTAAAATGCCGTATCTGTACCCTGTACGGCAAAGTTCAACCACAAGCCGGACCAAGAGAGCGGTAAGCCGTACTGTGCATGTACGGCTATGGTGCGGATTCCCATGCAGCTTGATACGCCCCAGCAAACTAAACAACGTCGTGCATATGAATCATTCCTTGAACTTGATCGACGTTCAGACCCAGACTCTGAGAGCTTCCTTTGCAACTCCTGTGGCATAGTTCTATTTGCGGCGCATCCTATATTCGTTATCTCTCGAACTAGAGTCACTGAACTTGCTTGAAATTTAGGAGGACACGAATAGATTTCGGCGATATTCTACATCAGTGGCTTCCTTTAGTTCAAAGTTCACGTCGGCCGAGACTCTTCCCTGTGAAAACTATCTCAGGAAGCTCGACAGGCTGCTCATAAGCAAGGTGGGTACTTTCCATTTTTCGTTGCCAACATACGATAGCTTTCATTCGAAAAAAGTGCCGAGAACAGAAGCCGAACCTAGCAAGCGATGGCGTCGGGGTTTATCGACAAAAGAACGATATTACGGTAATTATCATTCGTTTCCACCTTCATGTCGCGCAACAAACATGTCGCGGAAAAACGTGTCACTGTTTCATCGTACGTTTATCTGTATACTTTACATTACCCTTTCGAACTTCTATTAAACCTTACTCTTCGACAACGTTTGTATACCGACAGATAACTATAATCGGAATGGTTCTGCTCTTCACCCGATTTGCGCTTCGAGTGCGCCGCAATGTCAACTCGAGCTCGGTTAAAATCATTCTCAAATTAACCTCCCCGCCGCGATAATGGACGAGACTCAACACGCCTCCCTGAAAGCTTTGTTCTCTCTACAATACCTCATCGGGCCTTGTATCCTCTTATCTTGTGTACTCTCATTGCGATGGCCTCTCTGGGCCCGGCTCGTATTTTTTGGTTGCTATGCGACTCACTTATTTCGGGGCATGTCCATGCGAACCGGTGATACGTGGTTCGACTATTCCAACGGTTCCACGCTGAGCGGAGATATCGTCAAAACGATGTACATGTTGTTCTTGGTCGACCCCGTTCGGGACTGGCGTCATAAATCAGATGGAAAGAGAAGTATCGCTAGTTTTCCTTGGTGGAAGAGAGTGTACTGGTGCATTTGTGCTGCATTTACTATGCGCGGCGTTGGCTGGAATTATCAGGTCCGCATATTTGTTCCAACTCGCTTATGATGTTCTGACCGGCAATTGGTGATTAGATATCCCAAATTCCTTCACCCTCACGTCTAACCCGATCTATGTTTCTCTGCGCTACTCTCCTGCGAGCACTATCCTCTTACCTTCTTCTCGATGCCGTCCAATGCCTCTTGCAGGTCACGCCATTCTTCAACAATCCGCAGACGACTGTGTCTATGCGTTCACATAGCTATATCCAACAAAGCTATTACATGGCTTTGAGCTTTACCATCCCATACGCTTCAATCAAATTCCACTACTCTCTTGCCGCCTTCATCGCCGTCGCATCTGGTTATTCCCTTCAAGAAGACTGGCCGGATATGTTTGGAAGCTGGTTCGACGCGTATAGTGTGAGGAATCTGTGGGGGTAAGCCTCAAGAAGTCCGTACTCATCGCATGATCTAATCCTGTTATAGGAAAACCTGGCACCAGCTGTACAGAAATGTGCGTCTGAAGCACGCCCTCCCTAGAAAAAATCCCTGCTAATCAAAAATTTTCTTTGTAAAAAGCAATACTCCACGGTTGGAAAGTTCGTGGCCGGATTACTGGGTGCCCCTCGTCGCACCATACTATCCGTATTCATCCAACTCCACGTCGCCTTTCTCGTCTCTGGACTGAGCCATTCCTTCGGTGACTACACCGTCGGCTTTCACAAATTCGGTCACATGACCTTACCGTTCTTCGCCCTACAGCCTTTCGCCATCATGTTCGAAGAACTCTTCCTCTTTACCATAAAATCCCTCTCGAACTCGAACAGGTACCCTTTTATCCGCTCGACGATTAAGTCGATACCTTCCCCCATGAGACGATGCCTAGGATACACATGGACCCTCGCATGGTTCACGTATTCGGCATCTTGGTATATTGATCCTGCTGCCCAAGCGGGATTTGGTAGAAGCGATATTATTCCGTGGTCGATTATCCGGTTTGTTGTTATTCGGATCGGTCGGACTTAACGTATGGGTTATGAGTAGCGGCGCTTGCGGTTCGTTGGAGGAAGAGCTTCAAGTCAGCGCCACCGTTTGCATGCATGCGTCGCTCCGTTTCTCGCCTCGAGTCTTCCCCTTATCTCGAATGGAAGGAGGGAGGCAGTAGGTCGCGGTAGTAGGGTTTGGGAAGAACAAAAGAACTGGCGTATCAGGCAACCCACACTTAAAAGCCTGATTTCTGATATCCACATATCCGGGCCTTCTCGAAGCCTCTTCATGAATCTATCAACAGCTTTAGGGAAATGAATCTCTTCCGAGAGCCAAGTCCAAGTCCGCTTTTGGCTGATAACTTTTATCGATGTTGTTCCTGAAAAGCAATTCAGAAATTATGAATTCATTTCATTAAAATTTTCGACAGTTCACTCGACAGCTAAAACGCGTCAGGTCAGATGCATACTGCATTTATCGAAGCTTTACGGCGATTAGTGAAGACTTGGCCGGATATAACAGTTCGCCTTGGAAGAGGGGGAAATGGAAACGATTACGCGAAACCACCCACTCTTGACTCCACTCAAACGACGCCGACTCCACCCCAGCACGAAACCCAAGGAAAACAAAAAAAAAAAGGAATGGACTCTTTTCGCTCGGTCTCTTCTCAATTAGTCTTGGCCTTTACCAGTGCCACCAATGGGGGGCTAGCAGCCGAACTGCACCGCGCGGTGTTTACTCTCAAATACTTCTTCCTCCCCAGTATCCTTTTCGCCGTCGCTCTAGCATCCTGCCCTAAAACTCCCAGATATCGATGGGTATGTTATCTCTCCTTCGCCTGCTATGTCTCTTTGTGTTCGAATCCGACTGCACTCGCTGCGTATCGAACGGGACATGTTTGGTTTGATCATAGTATTGGAACGACTGTGGGGTCCTGTTTGTTGAATGCATTGCATGTCCTCGTGCTCGTCGATCCTTTCAAAGAGTACAGGCATCAAAGTGATGATTTGAGAGGTGGTAAACCGAGAGAGTTGCCATGGTTGAAGAGGGTGTACTGGGCTTGGAGCGTTCTCATGTCGTTACGTGGAGTTGGGTGGAATTATCAGGTGAGTGGTGGTGGTGGTGGTATTAACGTTCATTCTAATGAATTGTCTCGATGCTGTTTGACAGATGCCCCACATTCCTGAACGTTCAGAACCTCCTCCCACTCGGACTAAATTCATACTCAACATGCTGGGGAATCTCATTCGATGTTATCTCCTCGTCGATCTAACGCAAAATCTTCTACGTGCTGCACCTTTCCTTCACCACCATCAACGCCCACAGGACTTCTCCCTCCGATCCCTCCCTTTTCATCAAAGGTTTTTCTGTATAGCAACGTGGTTTACGAGTGGGTACGCCGCTATCAGCGCACAATATTATACGGTGGCATTAGTCTGTGTTACCTGTCGATTCTCTGAACCGGGAGATTGGCCGCCTCCTTTCGGAAGCTTGGCGTCCTCGTATAGTGTGAGGAATTTTTGGGGGTGAGTTGCTTATGAACTTTACGTTCTTTTCTTCGTCGCTTGCATGGAATTGAGCAATTTCGGTTGTTGTATAGAAAAACATGGCATTCGTTTATTAGACGGGTATGTTGGACTATTTATATACCTGCCTTTCTCGTCCTGCTTACCTCCCCCCTTCCCTTTTCGCCTTCTTTTCCGGCCTTGGCTTCATCTAATTCCAGTTCTGCATTTCTCCGGGAAACAAACTCATCCAACTCCTCCAAATACCCTCAAAATCCATCCCTGCAGGACTCATCAAACTCTACACCACCTTCCTCATCTCCGCTCTTCTCCATTCCGTCGGGGATTATACAATTTCACCAGAGTATTACGGCCTATCATTTTTGTTTTTCATTTTACAGCCTGTTGCCATCACTTGTGAAGAGTTGATCAAGTGTCTTTTGCATAAATATGTGGAGCAAGAGCGCCTGGAGCGGTTTTACTTTGCTGGGAAGGTAATTGGGTACATTTGGGTGGGGTGGTGGCTTACGGAGACGGCGCCGTTCTTGTTGGATCCTGCGATGTTGGTTGGGTTTGATAGGCATAGGATATTTCCGCATTCTCCGATGAGTAGGCTGGCTGCAAAGTTTGAGTTGTTCCGGAGTACGGGAGTAAACTAATAGAGCCAATATATAGAGGGCCATCGTCGTTGTTTTATTTATTAATGGTTTTATGACTGTAGGTTTTGTAGTCTGTAGTTCTGTCAGATCCGGGATGTATAGAGCGAGTATCTGACAGTGATCTGTTATCAGTTGGGTATGTATCAAAAGCCTCGCTCTATGCGCTTCTTCGTTTGATCCTCCCGCCGCTCTATCCGCTCCCAACTCATAAAAGCTGATTTGAGCTGGATGCCCCCTTTGAATTCGGTAGGGAGGAGAGTTTCAGTACGTGGTCTGTAAGTATGCAGGGAACTGTCCACAGCCCTGGCACTGGCAGGTTAAACTTGAAGTATAGTTCGGACGACGCGTCAAATGGTTACGACATAATGGTTCTTGTCCCGCTCAAGCGCGGGTATAGATATTTAACTGAGTCGTTTATTCGGAAGGGACGCTCTTCTTCTCCCCCTTCTCTGGCCTGCTTCAAGGTGGTAAAATGGTTCAGCAACTCGAGTCGGATGACGATAACCTTATCGTTACTCTTCTCTTGCACAGTGGGTGGCTCGCATTCACCAACCTTTTCATAGGTGTCTGCATAGCATCTCACCTTCCAAAATGGACTCTTCACCTTTCCTTCGCTTTCATCGCGTCGGGATGTCTTTTTGCATCGTGTTGCAGAACGGGACAGGCGACGGTAGACTATCTTTTGGGATCGATATTGGGGTCATGTATTTTCAACGCGTTTCATTTGCTCGTATTGGCCGAACCGGCTAAACAGTATAGACATAGACTAGATGATGTTCAGAAGGGCCCCAATAATCTTTCGTGGGTGAAAAGGGTATACTGGGGATGTTGTGCGAGCGCTTCTGTTCGTGGAGTCGGGTGGAACTTTCAGGTAACGAGATTCGTCTTAAGTCTGTTATCTAACCGTAAATTTAAAAAACGATTCAAAGGCACCTCATTTACCCAAGCCCCAGCGTATGGGACGCGTTAAATTCTTCTTTCACGCCTTGAACCAGCTTTTGTTCTATTTTCTCATCCACGACCTCGCGCAAACCCTTTCCCGAACCGTACCCTACCTCCACCTTGACCAAATGCACGACTCGCACTCGCACGACTTTTCCATCCGCTCGCTGCCGTATACGAAAAGGGTCCTGTGCACTGTGACTTGGCTCGTCGGAGCGTGTTCAGGTATCCAGCTCTGTCACTATTCTATAGCCCTTTTTTGGGCAGGGACCGGATGGTTTTCGTCGGAAGAGTGTCCGCCTTTGTTCGGAGATTTGAG
>KN834794.1:0-63597 GCA_000827265.1 Collybiopsis luxurians FD-317 M1 | reverse complement strand
AAACGTGCTCCATTCATGAATTGTCCCCCGGTGACATAGGAAGACATGGCATCAGTTTGTTCGTCGGGTGAGTGGTTGATTGATCTCTCAGCCGTACTACACGCTCTTCAACTTTTATTACCTCCCCTATTTGTACTAGTTCGCCCTAGCACCTGGAAAAAAGCTCGTCCAAACCCTCAGAATCCCACCTAAATCCCCCACAGCCGCCTTCCTCAAACTCTACACCGCCTTCCTCGTCTCCGGCACAGTCCACTTCATCGGAGATCTCATGGTCAGAAAACCAGAATACTATGGCGTGTCGATTTTGTTTTTCACTCTCCAAGCTGTTGGGATCACTATTGAAGAGCTCCTCAAGTTCTTCGTACGTCGATATGGCCATGGATGGGATCGTACGCTGCCGGATTGGGTTGGGAAGGGGGTAGGGTATGTATGGGTGCTTTACTGGTTGACACTTACGATGCCGGTGTTGATTGATCCTGCGACGGAGGTGGGGTTCGATAAGGAGAGTTTGATTCCGGTGTCGCCTGTAAAGATTTTGTTCTCGCTTTATTCGCCTCCTGCCTTTACCTTCTCGTAATAGCCAACTTGACCATCCAAGTTTATCATTGATTTACGTAATTGGATTTACTGCGCTTGCTGCTCTCCCGAGATACTTACTAGGAGACATGACAAGGGTCGTCCCTCCAGCATGCATTAATC
Organism: Collybiopsis luxurians FD-317 M1; assembly: GCA_000827265.1. Classification (NCBI taxonomy): domain Eukaryota; kingdom Fungi; phylum Basidiomycota; class Agaricomycetes; order Agaricales; family Omphalotaceae; genus Collybiopsis; species Collybiopsis luxurians. The sequence goes on along the minus strand of KN834794.1, from coordinate 62,898 downwards.
ATATAACAACATTATGTACTTACTATTAAATAGATTTTTGACCAGCCGCTGGCAGGCTTGGAAAAAGAGTGAACTTCCCCGACACCGACCGAAGGGTTTGCTACGATCGGCCAAAATCTTCCTAAATTTCGCCACAATAGGTAACTTATTTCCACACCCTTATCTAATCTCGAAATTCTCACCCCAGGCTCTCTATGCGCTACGTCTTCTGTCCGCTCCCCGACTTACGCAGTTGGGATAGACCTTTGGCAATCAATGACCATCGCCAATGTATATAGCAATACCATTGCTTGTTTACCCTTTTGCAGTTTCCCTGCCGCCGAATCCTTGACAGACTAACAGCTGAAAAAATGTTTCCTTTGAATTCTTTCCGAACGACCAAATCAGCTGCAGTCGGAGTTGTATGCCACTCATGAGTCAATTGCTGGGAATCTGTAATCTTCTATCTGTGATGTGTATACACAAACATTTGAAGCTGTTACCGCACACGCTTTGTTCAGATCTTTTCCGCTCAAAAAGTGGCTTGATATTCCCAGTGACCTTTCGTCGGCTCGCTTCCTGAACACTCTGAAGAATTCAATTGATAACATTGCAAATGAGTGTTTCACGGTGACAGAAACAAATGTTCGCCGTACGCCCCAAATCCGTCCGAGGTAACATTCAATACCAATGTCATCCCTTGTTTTCTAATAATCTTTCCATCTCCGTCAACACACAAGCTCTGAATGCTAAGTGTCTCCATTTAGAATATCTTTTTAGTTTCCTTGTCGGCTCAAACACTGATAGAGTTATTCTTGATGACTTCCTTCCGACATAATTAATCTTTGCCTCCCACTCCAGACAGTGAAAATTCAGTAATATTGGACATATTATTCCTCCGAAGGTACCCTTTTTCCATTATTGACTCCCTCCCTAGTTGCATTGAGGGTTATTGCTCTAACCCGGACACTTTTAGCAGCCCAAACGCTGCTCGCCGCCATAAATATGACAAATGCAGGGAAGACAAAACTTGGGCATATGCCTGGATGTGTAGCTGTTTGTCGGGCAATGAGTAGACAGACAGCCTGCTGGTGTGACTATCTGCGATCGCGTTACTTTTATAGAGGTTTAGCCCCACTATCCCTTATTCAACATTAATGTCATTGATTCATGAATATATGGCTTGCATAGAGTAACTGGAGGGAGTCGGGATAGATTATACACACGAGAGTCTGATGAGTCATGCTCCGAGTCAGCTTCACCCCTGGTGGCGCACAGATGCTCACTCGCACACACCGACACGTACCGGCAGTATTGAACATGGGTTTTATTGTCTGGCCACGCTAGTAGTGAGGAAGACTCTGGCTGTCTGACCGTGACTCTGAGATCTCCCGGAGATTATACTGTACCTGACCTGGACCTCAAGAAGGCCTGCCGCCTGCCATTGCTAACGGTGCTAAGCAACAAAATTTCAGGGGTGTAGAAAATGAGTGACGACCATCTTCATAGAGTACCGTGACTTAAAACTTTGGCACTCGAGCTGGTCTCCCATATTGGATCATGGATGCTTATGAGGATTACTACTTTCAACTCCGAGTCGCCGCGAGTGCTTGAATTGGAGTTGTAAATATTCTTGGATGTACAGTCGTCTGGCAGATGGTTGAATGTTAATGTATTCATTAGCTGCTTGACAATACATATTCTGTAATCAATTATTTAAATAGTTATTAAGTTTGTAAGTCTATGTATTGCGAGGAGGCGGGGGCGGACAGCGCTAAGGGTACTATATAGGCCTAAGCCTGACAAATATAGTTCACTTACCCACAAAAGGAGGAAGAAAACTGGTAACTGTGCTTTAATAGGCTGTAATGGTAACTACGTACCGTTGACTGTGTACCGTTGACAGTTGCGAATTTAGTAGCCGACGCCACGTTTTCTATCCAAGCTGTCAGACCAATATCAATAACTTAAAAGAAGACCTGGGAAACTCACCGCCGATTCTTACTTTTCACCCTTGGTTCAATGGAAGATCGTATTTCAATCGTCTCCAAGAATCCAAAAATAGAGTAAATTTGTTTTTCACTTATGTTTAGACGCAATAATAGGTATGATGGTCCCTACGGGGTATTTCGCTCGTGACACTCAGCACTTGGCTCATTCCATATAAAAGCGAGGCATTGATAGTGGGTATTGAGGGAGCTCCGTGGCTAGAGACAGATGCTTTTTACAAAAATCTGACCTTCAACGTTTCGAGGTTTCACTTTCAACTATGCAGGAGGGATTCGAGTTCAATTCGCCAGACAGAGAAGATTTGACTAACCTCCCTGCCCTCGGGAATTTTTTGAGAGCCGAGATGGTTGGATGCATCGTCATATTCGTCCTCTTCGGTTTGTCATTTTCTTCACTCGATCTACTCATGTATATGAACAAAGTGCGTGCCAGGTCTGTATCTTGGAACTTCGGCGTGTGCTGTTCTCTTGATAATGTAAGTATTGAGTAGTTCATTGTTTTAATCCAAAGTCAATCATTCTCGTGTCTTTTGACGCAGCCGGCACGGAGTTCAAAGTCGTCCTCGGCAGATTGCTCTTGTCTTACAGATTTGTCTCCTTGTGAGCACGACTTGCGCCTTCTTCAGTGCTTGTATGACGCCGTTGGCGCAAATACGCACACTCTTCTTTCACCCAAACACCAATGCTTCTCTCGAGGAAAGAACAATCACTTTATTGCGATCAAGGACCTCAACTCTTATAACCATCACCATTGCTTGGTCGAGCAGCTTAAACGTCAGTTATCCTGAAATCTTTTGCACATGCCATGTTGTTCACTCACATGATAGCTGCTAATTGGAGATATACTGGTGATCTGGAGAGCCTGGGTGTTATGGCGGGGAAAAAAGTGGGTACAATGGCTCTGGATCTTTCTGGCCATAAACAATACAGGTGAGTGAATGTCGCTAATCAGTTTATTTCACTTCACCTTTGTTCATTTCTCTCAAGTGTTCACTTTTATATGTGTCACTGTTTGGTTTGAAAATGGAAACGAAGACCCAGATCAAAGTGAGGACCCAGGCGAAAGGCGAGGAAAAGCAGTCAAGAATAATTTCTACTGGCTTTTTTCCCTGAATTTGAATACAGTGGCTACTCTATCAACTGCATACAAAACATGGTCAGTTCTATATGTTCATCAATTTTCTCTGCCAATGCCTAAGTGCTGCATTTGTAGGACCCTCTCTCGAAGAACAAACATCTTTGGCAAGGAATATATGGGTGGGAATGGTACATCTATAGTAAAAAGGGTTCTCTGGGTTTTGCTGGAATATGGAATTGCATTTTGCACTCTTCAGGCAAATATCTCTTTCTATGCTGTCTGGTCAGGAGCTCACTGTACTGGATTTAGGCAGTGTTTTATGCAATATCCATGGCAGCTGGCTTGTCCAAGATTGAAAGGTCTAATTTGCTTGAGGCATACAATGCTGTTATTCAGCCATTCACTCTAATGATTCTAGTGAGTTGTATTTTATTTGCCTGTATTGTATGGTCTTCTCTGATAAGTATCTAAAGCCCTTCTATCCCACTACAGTCTTCATAGTTTCCTACTTTATTGGACAATTAGATTAGTACATTACATATTACTCCACATTTTCAAGAATATTCAGTGGGTATATAAACTTTAAAGTAATTTGATCGTTAGCATATTACTTATACAAGGTCTGGTTTAAACTTTACCGACAAACACTAAGTATAGTACAACTATGGAATAGATGGCATTTACCTCCTGCTAGCGGGTGGGCTGGGGCGGGGGGGGTGATTTGTCCCTCTCCAGTCCTCCTAATGATTCTGGAGAGTACACTGTCTTCCTCATTTCAACATGCAAGCATTACTACGCACAACCATATACCAGAATGATTCATGGTATATAAAGAACCTCCAATGCATAAAAATGATTGACTCAGAATTGAATTTTACTATGCTCGTCACTCTCTAGAGATTCTAGGAGACAAGATAGTTTTTTGTGCGTGTTACTGTAAGATTTTTGACTAGCCAACGTATCAACAAAAATAACAAGTCATTTGAGCTCCGAGTCCTTTGATCCTCTGTATTATGCAGCGGTGCCGTTATTATAAACCAAACCAAAACCCATGCATAACCCACAGTTCTCCATCCAAGACTCCAAGTCGCAGCTTCATGGCTGTTTCCATTATACCGACTTGTTCTCCACTGCATTTGAACCACCTCCTCCAACGTAATCGCAATGGGCTGCAACATGAAGAACAAGAATGACTTTCCCAGTCTATCGTTAGTGCAAAAGTCTCCAAAGGAGTGGACAATTGCAGAAACCAGAAATGCAATGTAGATTTGGATGAAGGCATTTGATAATGAGCCAGACTGGAGGTTGAGTTTTTGGGAGATGAGTTTTCCTGGGGAAATGCAGAACTACAGGTGTGTGTCCCGAACAAGAGAGGTTACGGTTAGAAGGGTTCGAAGATTGATTGATTGATGGCCTGTAAAGTAGACCAACCTTCAACATGCTCATTGTTTACAATCTATGCTACTAACGGAAGAATACTTGTATACAATCCTATGCTAATATGCTAGTGTCCATAATCCCTTCCATTGTATACAATCCAATGGTAAATCTTGTTAACAATCAACTGGTGCCCCTTCAAGCGTTGTTAACAATCTACTAGGGCCTATGCAATACTTGTTAACAATCTGGCCTCTTCCACATTAGGTTTGCTGCCTCCTGCGCCTCCCACCTCATAAGACTCCATATCCAGTAATGACAAAGATACAGATCCCAGCTGGTCAAGATCTAGATTATGAATTCAGATCAGGTACAACATCAAGGGGTTCACTTTAGCATGGTGTAAAGCTTGGCCGTAATGGCTGTTGATTATGATTAAGTTAAGTATAGACTGCTTTGACCTTTTGACCTTTGAGTTCAAAATGGATTGCTCATCAAGCACTCCACGTGATCTTTTAAGTTGGCCAAAATTCACTTCCTTAACCTGAATCTGACACTTTCACAGCCATACAATTAATGTTCATTGATTCAAGAAACAAATCTAGGTACTCCTTCCAATGGGAATCCCCCTTCTCCGGTAGCTAAAATCACATCAAGATCTTTCCATTTCCCTATGCAGAACTCTCTTATCCTTTCACGAAGGTGAGCCTGACAATAAGTGTATGCCTGAGTGCCTGGATAAGCTGCAAACTGCACTCTCTTTTCCCATATCTCCTGTTCATATTTCAGAAATGCCTTTACCCATCTCATCTCCTCCTGCAAAAGCAAGCATTCTTCCTGCCATCATTGTGCCCTGGCTTGCACTTTACACCAGGATACTCAAAGACCTTCAAGATTGTTAGAAGATTCACTCATCAACATAAAGGGGGACATACAGTCAGTGACATTCTCTTCATCTGTGTGGTCCACTCCGGACGTATTCCAAATCCACGAGGATATCACATATCCCTCCCCAGTTGCATTGTTACTACCTCCATGTGAAATTGATCTTATATCCTCATCAAGAAGTGGGCATAACTCAGTACCCCAGGTGACTTTCCCCAGCTTCTGAGCAAAATGCTTCAAGATCTCAAAATGCATTCGATACTGTGAGGTGCAAGCTGAGATCTTGGCATTAAGCCTTTCGACATCAGCCTGAGAGCAATTTCCCTCCTGAACCCCATGGCCATATTGATTCTTCCACTCTAAAACTGCATTTCTACCAAGTAAATGTTTCCTCATTTGCTCCAGCGCATCGTGAGCTGCTGCATATCGAATCCTCCATTCAAAGTCCAGTAGCACCATCTCGCAACTTGAATTCATCTGGAAGACTTTGGAAGGGAGGAAAAGGGGGAGGTTGTATACTGCCTGGGATTCATTGGACGTGGAAGCTTGCTGCTGTAGAACTGCTGTGACAGGCATATGTAGCACCTGCACTTCAGCAAAAGCTTTAACTCTGCGGCAAAGGCTGTTTGCTCGCTCGGTGAGTTTGGCGCAGGCAAGGTAAGTGGGATTATTGCCCATATGCATCATGTCATAGCGAAGCCGTCTCCTGAAAGATGCAGATATGCAGTCCATTCAAATCTCTGGTGAAAAAGTACATACAATTGTTCTTCAAGCTCTATACCCTGATATATCAATTGGTGGCAACTAATTTGTGAGCTCACGGCTTGAGCAGCCAAGTCAGTTTTGATAAGCTCAGCATCTTCTCGAGCAAGGTCATGCCGAAGCCGGTGAAGGGTAAAACCTAAGTGTCCAACAATGGTCAGGAACTCGACCTCTGAAATGACGATCCTTATGCACCTCTGACTTTAGGTTCATATGGGTTCAGTTTCCTTTTATCTGGATCCAATTCCCATTCCCTTACCATCTTTCGCCATGATGTCATGGTTGTTTCATTGAGTGCTCAAGATGCGTCTTGATAAGTGGCTACCATTTTTGCTTGAACATTGGCAGCTTCTATGGCTTTGATATAGATATGATACGCTGAGGGGATGGGCTCAAAATCTGAGCAAGTAACAAGAAAATTTGATAGGCACAAACCTAAAGATATTGTCTTTCACCAGTTGTGGTCCCCAAAATGGTCGTCTAATGTATTGCGGCAACTGCCAGGACCCATTTTCTTTGTACTCCCAGACAATGAGTTCTGAATAGCCCAATTTTGCTCTACCCCCTCTCTCTCAGTCTGACCAATGCCCATAGCGTAATTATATGAAAATGACCACACGCAGTCCTGCTTGTGAGCCGCCAGGTGAAACTTTGGCACCAGAAGCTGATATTGGGGAAATGGTGTCGGGGTGTGAAGGATGGATGGATATGAAAGGATACGATGATATAACTTCTTGGAATATTGACACATGATGTTGTAGGAGATGGTGATTGGTAAATTGGGAAAACTCCGAATAGACGACAATAGAGCATAGTCCATGAGCAGATATCTGCAGACTGATTGAGTAAAATATGGCCTAAGGACAAAGGAAACACCTTACTCTTCCCCCAGGCGCAAATCAACCCCAGATTGAGCATGTATCGTGTCGTGTCTAGCGCAAACAGCCAGTGCCAATCCAGCAGATGTGAGATTGTGGTCACCTCAATGATTTGCTAGCTTAATGGCATCATGGTCGCTGCAATTGGACTTTTCTATGGGCCAACGACTGTGATATGCGACAATGTGATGCTGCAAAGCAGGGTCATCTACAAAATAGGCTCTTCCTTTGTTGAACCCGGGATCCTGCACCTCGCTTGAGACATTGAAACGTGTCAGTTGGAAGTTTGCGTCAAGTGCAAAGAATGCCTTATATAGCCAGCTATCCAAAATTAGGAAATACTGCTGTGTCCTGTATGATGTTCACTCACATCTTACTTTGGTCTTCAAACCACTTTTTGGGGATATTAATACCAATATAAGAACATGCCGGGCATTTCACAGCCAAAACACCTGCTGCGTTACTATCAACCCCATTGTACCCAACACCAGAGCATTTTAAACTCCGAAGATGGCGCCATTCGTGAATCATCCATAAAACTTCTCGAGAGCAGCTCTGTTGTACAGATGATTCAGCAAATATTGATATCGCAAGGCTTGAGATGCACCTTTGGTACATTTGTACCTGTATTATCTGTCATCCTTCCAAGAGTTGAGTAGTACTCGGTTGCCGACACCTAACAGGAGATCCCATGAATAAGAACACAAAGCATCTGGTTGAGCTATTCACCTTTGACATGAAACTAAGTAGTTGAAAGAATTGTAGGAACACAAATGTAGCAGCAGTCTGAGGGGCACCCAAAGTGGCGGGATACAATTGAACTCGCAGTAATTGGTAGCAATGTGGTTGAGTTCATTTGCAGTTGCAAAAATGAACGGATGCTTTATGTATGCAATTTATATCAATGATTGTGAATTTCTGGGTATTACAATTGCCTAGGCAGGGCTGAAGAGTGGAGTGGCCCAGGTGAAGTATGAGTCCTTGCTCATACAGGCTTGTTTTCTCAAAGAATTTTCCATTCCAATGCTGTTTAACACTGGTGAGAAGCGGTAAGGAATAGCAGTAAAGTAAAAGATACCTCAACCCTGTGGAAAGGACTTGACCCATGTCGCGAGAGAAGGCAAGTTTTGCACCATATTGTACATTCATAACAGTCGACACATCTGTATATCTGGGACAGTTTGTCATTCCACTTCATCTTTCCACAGATACATCCTTCAACATTGACCACATTTTCCAGGCCTTTGTTATGAAGAGTTTCATATAGAAACCGAGGAATCTCCTTCTCCCATTCTTGTAAAACCTTAGGAAATGGATGTAGTTACCAGCAAATAAGGAAGAAAGCATGTCGCCTACAGTGATTGGTGGCTGGGAAGGCTGGTGGAACTCTGACACCTCTTCGCCGACTTGCTCAGCTGCATTGGGATCAGCAAAAGTGTAAGTGAATACAGAGCGATCATCATTGAGGAATGTCAAGCCTGGATCTGAGAGCCGAGAGTCTGAAAGAGGCTCAGATACTGTTGGCGATTCAGCTACCGCTGGCAGCTCAGTAACTGATTGGGATGTTTCTTCAGGGTTTGGCTGTGAAAGTATGGCAACTGAGGAAGTTCGAATGCATCTGGCAGATGCAACCTCAGTATATCGGTGCTGGACCGTGCAGTCTTTTGGAGGGTCTGGGTACACCTCAGTATGTGTGCCATCTGGAACTGTTCATTGCCTGGGCATAGGACGAGGAGTGGAATTGAGTTAGGGTTCAGTAACACAATAATCTTTCTGGTGTCAATGTGACGCACCAGTCAGTTTACAATTTGTAAACAACAATATTTACAACATACCACAATAGAATGGTGGCAAATTCATGACCTGTATACAATCTTTGAAAGGTGTATACCCAACAGTGAATGTAACAACCTTTACTGGCAAGATCACAAATTGTGTTGCCCCGAGGAGTTTACAATTTGTATACATTTGAAAGGTATGATGAACATACAATTTGTACACAAATTATGCTGTCCGGTGAGTTTACAATTGTATACAATCTTTGAAAGTTGTATACCCAACAATGAGCATACAATTTGTACAAAACCTCTACCAGCAAGCTTGCAAAACATGCTGTTTACAATCTTTGAATAAGAAGCGGCTTTTTGATACAATATTTGAAAGTTGTATACCCTGCAATGAGTGTAAACCTTGCATACATTTTGTATACAATGGGCTGGGTTAGCTGATACATGAAACTTCTACATCGGGACTTGTACAAAATTTGCATCACTTAATGGGTTGGAAAACTGAATGCGAATTAAAAACAGTCTCCATTTCTTTCAACAGGTATACTATTTCCATACAAGTGATACAATTTACACTGATCCACCAAAACTAGAACATTATCATATCTTGCCATGGCTCCCAAGGTGCAGGCAGATCAAAATCGGCAGCTTCGCTACTGTCCTCCTTGGGCATTTCTGGATACTCCCATATGATTTCCTTGCAGACGGTATCCTGTGGAACTCGACGCAGATAGCAATAGTGGGACCATGTGCAATACTCAGCGTGGAAACAGCTTGGCAGCAGGTTATGGACTGCCCATAGAAGGACAGCGCCATAAAGGGAAGGTTTCCAAAGCCAGGGGGGCAAACCATAAGACTTGATATTTGAAGAGGCTTGCATGACTGCTTTAATGAGAAAATTATGAACAGACTAGTAGGGTAATGATCAATTCGAGGGAATTCTGCAGTAAGGAGACTTGTATACTTACTTTGGTCAATACAGCCCACATTTGTCGAGTCTCCGAGTCTGAATATTGAGCCTGTGTTCATTGATACTTCAGGTTGTTGTTCTTGTAACCAAACCTCAGTTTGAAAACAAGAATGATAAAGATTTACTCTTACCCTGTAGAAGGTGTATAACGTAGCTCGGATGAGTTTGTTCCGCTCAATACTCCTCTCTCTGTCAACCCCATCATACAGCTCTGGCATGGAATCCAAATCCCAGCCACTAGTATCAACCTCTTCTGGCGGGACCAGGCGCTTTGAAAGGCAAGTTCTCTGGCAGAGAGGCTTGATTCCATAGGTGGTGTCTTCCAGCCAGTGAGCGGCATAAATCACCACAGCCAGCCTGATGAATTCCTCCTCGTAAGTGGTTCCATGGACTGTCAAGTATATCAGTACAAAGTGCCATAGAAATTTTGTTTGAAGATCCTTCTGAAGCTCATCAGAAAGCTGAGAGATTAGGATCAGTCCAAGCCCTGTGCCCTGCAAGTTAGAGCTCACCAGTGTTGCGGTTGAGACACCTTCATCAAAACCAATGTTGGTTTGCAACCACAAGTCAGAGGATGTCATAGCGAAGTTGTTGTTTGAAGTGGGGTGGAGGCAAACGAGTCAATGAGGCACTAAAGCTCTTTATGAGGCAGTCAGAATACAACTCATTGATAAACATTACAGACCTTAGAGATTGTTAACAGCAAAGTGACAAAGTTGTAGTACAGTGGTTACAAAAGTTAGATCTGTGAGGTTTTTGGTTTGTAATGTACGCAGATTCCAAAAAGATATTACTACGTGAGGGTTGGATGTGGGCAGAAAGGAAAGAAGATTATTCACGTCAAGTTCGTTATGCACTGCATGGTCAGAGGGTATTTTCTGAGAAAGGAAACAGGGATCTGGGCTGTTTCCTTTCTCAAAAAATACCCTCTGACTGTCAGGCATTTCATCAAGCGCCCAGCATGGGAAAAAGTTTTTGGATGGTCTTTCTCATACTTCCATCTTATTGGTCTTATAGTAAACTTCTTATCTTTCAATACTGATAGGTAAGTTCAATTATCACTTGAAAAAGGTATCGATCCTCGCAGACGTAGAAGAATATTCAAACTGTTTTGGAAAGATTATGAATACCAAATATTGAGCAGTTCATCAATTAATTACTTACAACTATTCTATCACCATAGGTTAAGAACTTCAACAATTCTGTGGTTTCGCTTCCTAAATGAGCCAGTTTATCAGTCTTGAGGCTGCGGTGGACCATGACCTTGAAAGTGAACTCAGTGAAACCGGAGAGGATTTGACTTTCTTAGATGATAGCGAGAACCTAGCGTTAACTAATGGCAACATCACATGTAGCTTCCCGCTCAGTAGCAATGAAAATTTGGGTTTTCCCCACTTCTTGGATCATGTGCTTCAGAAATACAGTACAAACCAGGCTCCTTCAGAACCCTCAAGCCAATTGCAAAATCTATTGTGCATTCCTCAGATATTGTTATCTTTGACTCGGCAACTGCAGGATTGGGGACTATACCAAGTCCAGTGCACAGTGAGTAGTTGGATTGCTTGGTATCACATATCACGCTGACACAGGTCTTAGCCTAACTCTGAATTCGAACTGATCGAGTTCTTACTCAGTAGAAACAACCTCCAAACAGAGCTTAGATCAGCTTTTTATAACTTGAACAAAGTGGGTACCCTATATCTCGAAGCCCAATTTAGATATCCTGCGCAGCAGACATATGAAGAAACATTACGGAATCCGTCTCTCCTCAAAATTTTAGAAGTGCGATCCGATGTTTGGATTTGGACACTCCGATTGGTTCCTCAAGACAATTGGTGGAGATGCCTCTACATTGAGAGTGCCAGTCACATATTCAGACAGGGAGAGTGGGTTCAAATTCACTGCGGTCTGTATGCTGGGGATGTTGGGATAGTTGATCAAGACCAGGATGAAGATCTAACTGCGAGTCTGAAGGTCCTTGTGGTACCTCGGATGAAGTTCGCACCTCGAAGTTTGAAGAGGGAATTGTCAGGCTCTAGGCCTGTCCCTCAGCTTCTTTATCAAGAAAATTTTCCACCAGATGAGGAACTTTGCCCTGAGGATAGGAAGCTCTTGCAGATAGATACTGATGACCTGAATGCCTTTTCTGTGTGAGGCTTGGGCAAGTTCCATCATGGCCTCTACCTTAAGTCTAGCAGTCCCAGCTCCCTAACTCCCGCATCAAGCGTTCCCAGCTTATTGAAGGATCTTTTCATCCTCAGCGCGCATCCGTTCATACACGAATATCCTATGCCCTTTGCTGACTCTTGGTATCTCACTGTAGGTGATCAAGTCCATGTCAAACTGCCCGACATGATGCAAGACAAGGGCTACATCCATCGATTGTACTCCGCAGACTCTTCGCTGGAATCATGGACCTGCGAAGTCATGATGGCAAGATCAGGGCTTCATCATGTTCATGTTACTTCCATTCGAAAGATTGTCGAGGTTGGAGACAGTGTTCAGGTAATGAGTGGTCCATGTCTAGGCAAGGCAGGAATGGTTATTGCTCAGGTGGACTCATCCATTCAGTTCATAGACCTCACTGGAGATGTATCTGTAAGTATTGCTCATGTTTGTTCGAGGCATTACTCATTGGAATATTGCTCTAGATGCCTCAGCATGTCAGGGTTCATGTGAACTGCATCCAAGTGGTGAACACAACAGAGCCCAGCTAGGAACCAGATATTCCCTGGAAACATCTAGCCGTACATGTCTTGCGAGGAGCTTTCTGAAATCAAGTGGGGATAGTAAAGAACATGTGGCCGAATGGCAAAGGCTCTTTATGTATTCAACTCTTTTTTCCAACTATTAATTCTGTGTTCGACTTCAACTATCATGATGTTCAAGACCCAATGTAAGTACATTCTGACCTGCCATTCACTCGCAATCAACTGAGCTCCTTGATAGCACTCGCAGGTTGTTGCTACATGATCATCCTTTTTGTCCGAGACATCAAGAACAGTATTGAGTCAGTGTTTGCTCTGCTCTCATGCCTGATTTGGACCAGCGGCCGGACAAACTGTGGATTGGGACTGAGGTACTGGTTAGGCGGGGTGCTTGGAAATCCTTTGTTGGTGTCATCCGAGATGTGGAATGTTATACGAGTGTTGCAATGAGGGAACCTCATTCTAGCGGCCTTCGATTGACCGTGGAACTAAATTTATCTGGACAACAAAAAACCTGTCGATGGGAGAAGATAGACTACGACTATGTCCTTGATAACTCATGAGGTTTCTTTCTTTCTGGATTTTTCTCTCCCAAGTCTGCTGACAGACATTTAGGACATTTCAACCCTTACTTCACGCTTTGCCTCTGAAGAACAATGAGCTATTCTTTACGCCGAACATCAATTACATTCTGCACCCAATTGATGAGAACCAAATCAAGCTTGTCTGTCTCAATTGCACTCAGGTCCAAGAAATGCTCCAAAACTTAGAGCCTAATGCAGTTATTCCAGTACCAGTGCAGCTACCAGTGGATGACCAATGTCATTGGATCATGCATCCCAACATGCAAGGCATTGCTATTCGAGTCAATATTGATGGCGGAGAGCACGACACCTTCTGGCAAAAGAAGGCCCTGGGAAAATATGTCAAAATGGTTCCACGAGAAGGAGGAGGTCTGATGGCCATTCTGGACCCTCCCATTCATTGTCCACCTGGTTACCAACATATCCCGATGCACAGGATTTGAACCTATCGGGAGCTTCCAAAACCCAACACGGATAAGTCACGCATGGTGATTATCGGTGGTGACGAGAAACACATCAGCAAGTTCATTCGACTATTACATTATTTCTATCAGGGAAGGAAGTCAACGAATAATAAGTGGTTCATTATGGCTGTTGTTGATTGTTCCAGGACGACAGAAGTTATGACCGGAGAACGATTGAAGCTTCTGCCCAATCAGGTAGAAAGGACTTGGGAACAAGGGAACTACAGAGCCATTACTGCTCATTTGGAAACTCTTTGAGCCAATTATTGAGCACACGGGGTTGAAGAAAGGATCTGAGTGTATATTAGTTAATGTGTATCAGTCTACGAATATTCAAGTATTTTGACTTATACAAAATCCAGCAATGATTGAGGATCCCAAGCCAGTATTTCTGTCCTTCCAGTAATTATATGTTGTTTGGTTTGAGAAGTCATACTGGCTGCATGGCCGATCAGCAAAGATTAAATTCTGCAATGCTAATAGGTCTGAATTCATTATATTTGATTCATCAAATATCAACTTGTATTGCTATCAAAACTATCAAAATACACTGCCTTAACTACTGGTACGTCCTAGGTATTGGCATGAGCTAGTTAGTGCTATGTACAAGGCCAAGTCTGTCAGCCTCGGCATAGGCAGCTTCAGCCTTGATTTTAGTTCCAAAGCAATGATAAGTATTGCTGGACATGCGGGAGGTCAACGCCTGCACCAAGGGCCTGGTGTACAATATGATTAGTGGTCAAGAGCAGTGGCATTGTAAATTAGATTCTTACAAGCTAGAAAATATGCCTGTGGCGCGGCCAATGAAGACTGCATACCACATGGTAGCAGCGGCTTCGACAGAAAGTCCATGAGGACAGACACAAGTGGGGCATACGTCTATACAAAGTAGTCAATAAATTAAATTTACAAAAATGAGCATGAGTAGTGCAGAATCACTAGGGCTGGTGTTGCTACTGGCCTGAGGAGGCTGAGGTCCCTGGGTGCTCGTGGACAGCCTGACATTGAGACTTGGATTTTTGGCTTGATTGGCAGTGATAGCTGCAAGTAAAGCATTGCAATCTATAATCCTTTTCAGTATGCAAAGCTCGTGAATATGCAACAAATGCTGAACTTACTGGTGTTGCTTTGGGCCGAAGCTGCTTGCAGAGCACTGATGATTGTGGGATTGTTAACAATAGTCATGGCAATAGACAAGTGACGAGTGAGGTCAATGGGACTTTTCGAGTCAAGACCCGAGGTCTAAATATTCGAGGGGCATCAGATATTACATACTTCATCTATAAGTGAGTGAGCTCTTGCTCTGCAATACTAGAGCACAATTGGCTCTGTAACAACTCCTCAGTTCATCATCACAAAGACACCTGTAATGACTACAAATTGTTACACTATAACCGCTCCCTCTGTAACAGCTCTGCACACATCACAAAGGCACTGTAATGGGTACAATTTGTTACAGTATAGCAGCTCCCTCTGTGACAACTCAGCACTGGAGTATCACAAAGGGATCGCTAATGAGTACAATTTGTTGCTCGCTCTGTAACAACTCCACACTGGGGCATCACAAAGGGGCTGTAAAAATACAATTTGTTATAGTTTTGTTTTGCAGCTTGTTCTGCAATACAACTTGTTACAGTTTTGCAATTCATTCTGGAACACAAGATCAAGGTAGGGTAGAGGTAGGGTCACAAATGGTTACAGTTCTGTAGCCTGATCAAAATGAGACTGCTAATTTGTACAATTTGTTACAATTTTGAAGCTTGTTCTAGAACACAAGATCTGCTAATATGGTACAGTTTGTTACAATCTACCAGCTCATTCTAAAACATGAGCTCACAGTGAGTTTTACAATTTGTCGCGGCTCATGGATCAGTAATACACCCAAGTTCTTCTATGTACAATATACAATTTGAAACCATGAAGGCAGTGGGACATGATCTGGCTGTATTATTGTCAAGTCGAGGACTCTGAATATTCATTTAATATATGTGTAGAATTTGAGCATCTTTTTAAAGTGAGCCTCTTGCAGAATATCAGGTCCTTCCATTGAATAGCATATCACATCTTCAAACAATGAAATGCCATGTCGAATCTCCTGGCATATCCCGTCGCTCTCAAGTCACTCTTCCCCTGGACCACACTGGTTTAGAACAGCTTTGGAGCACTCTTCTACTTCGGTCAGAAGGCCTGTAAGCTTTGAGTGAGGAGTTTCGAAATGCAGCCTCGCCGCCTCTGCTGGGTCAGCTGTCTTCCACTGAACATAACCGGTGACAACACCTAGATAATGTTGAACAATTTCTTTTAGCTGGAGCGGCACATCGTTGTGAACAAGCTTCAGATATTGGACTTTGATATCACGAGCTTTTAGTAGAGCCTTGCCGGCTGGCAATTTTTGGAAGCTAATTGCAACAGTAAATAGTTCACACTTGTGAGACAGATTACTATTCTTCCACACCTTTTGGAGTCGCGTCGCTCCTTCACCTTGCTCTCCCTGGCCTTTTTTTTCCTGGATAGAGATGCAGCCAGGAATGTTTGGAAAAATATTGATGCATCTACTGACTCTTTAATGGCAGCTTTCTCAGCTCTTTGTTGATCCCTTCGATACTTTTTCTGTTGCTTCTTTACTATGCTCTTGCGGTGTCTAATATAATGAGGACATTACTGTATCTGCAACTTCAAATAGGAATGACATACTTCTGATAATAACTGGCATTGTATCTTTGCTTGGCAGACTGATATTGAGCCGCGGTGTGATATTTACAGGGTCTGGACATGAGGGAAGAGAAGAGGAAATGCAGTAACCATTACAAAATACAGTTAAACTGGCGACTCAGATTGGGTTGAGTAGCTTAACCTCAAATTTCCAAAATACTTTACTGGGACCGTACTTACATATGTGAACATTCACATACCAAGATTCAGTGAAGGCTGATTGAAGAATGCCCTACTGTTGTTGAGCTCGCTGCTTCCAACTGTGACCTGACACCCAGGCCGTTTCCTCTGTGCATAAATCGACACCAAAGATCTCGACGATGAGCAAGCCTCTCCAGCATTGTGGATCTTCTGGGGCTATAAATGCAAGGGAGTCTAGGTTGTTGATAGTGTTTTGCCTGCAGCCAGCACTCATAATAAGATGAAATTGGAGGTAGGAGTGTAGTACATACACTACAGGACTCGAAACTAACTTGAAACTGACTTGTCTGGTAAATGCATTCGTCAGTAATTTATATCTAAAGACTGGGTAAATGAATTAACTCCAAACTTTGCAGTCACTCTCCTGGGATCCTCCAAGAGTACATATTCAAAATTTGTGTGATTTGGTGAATAAATACTTTGACTACTGTTGAGCTCGCTGCATCTGACGGTGCCCAGGCACATGGGCCGCTTCCTCCGTAGGTGCTTCCTCACCAATGTTCTCAATGACGAGCAAGCATTTGAGAGTAAATTGTGCCACATTAATATGCAGAAGTTACAGAAGCATCATAATAGTATAATTGCACCTGCAAGAGTGTAATACCCATCCCAGATACTCGCTGTAAGGTAAGGATATTCAGTATTAACATCATTTGAACTTGGTACTGACTGGCTCAATAAACTCTGTTTGTCAGTAATTTATATCTTGAGATTGGATCAGTAGATTGACTCCAAAATTTGAAACCATCTTCCCTAGGCTACCAAGAAGCACATATCAAGAACTAGTGAAAGTAGAATGCAAAATGCTCTGGCTATCGTTGAGCTTGATGTTCCCTACGGTACTCATAGCTATGGCCCATTCCCTCCATAAGGTGAGTCCTCTTGTAGTTCTCACTCATAATCTGAACAGAAAGTAAGCCTCATGAAAGAAAGTGTGCATCTTGGCCTTAAAAACATCCCTGTATCCTGACACTTGTGAGAGAGCTGCAATCTGACTGAAAATTGCTCTACTAATCTGTTTGTTCCCTACAATGCCTGCTAGGGCAAACAACTTTTGTTAAAAAAACACTGCTCAGCAAAATCGGATAGTTTGGCCCTTTCCATTTAAAAGGCGGCTCAGTCAACTTCTACTTTGATACTCTCCCTCCTTGCCCTCACTCCAATATATAACACTATCCAGCTTAAAATTATGAATGGAACTGTTGAACCAGATGTCTCTTCGGATGAACCCTTGTCAAGTACGGAGTAAGTGATCTTTGACTTGGGCAGCTTTAATGATTTGACATGAGCTACAATAGCAACTCGAATGACCACTTGTCGTTCATCCTGGATCAGCTTTGGTGAACAATTAGAAGCATTTGTGTATGTCCCCCCCACTTGGCTCAATGTTTTACCTGAATGAGAGTTATAGGACCAAGACCTATTCCAGATACCTGGTCCACATATCGACCAAATGTGTGGAATTGAAGATACTGCTGAGTGTATGTACGAGGGCCCTTCTCATCTACTCATCTTATTGATGCTTTGTCTAGGTCTTACCATTCTCCTGATTGATGCTCGGTTGGAGCTCCTCAAGGCTTTGATGGCGCTTCGCAGATTGCCACTTGATGTGAATGCGCACCAACAGGCTAAGTCTGCTGCAGAGAACTCACTGGAAATTGTTCGTACTCTGCTCAAAACTATAGTAACATTGCAGGAGCTTTGTGATGCGACGAGTGCCCCTGCATCTCAGCTCACTAGTACTTAATGTAATGCCAATAGACTTATTTGTTTTGGTATTCCTTCACTGCAAAAAGCATGCCATCATTCAAATTTAATCTAAGCCAGGTCCGCCCCCTATGTAAAAGTAAAAGTTCAGGAGTGACAGACTAAAAAAGTCCAGTCACCCAAATGCTCACTGTCACACTGAGCTCCAATATAAGATCACTGTTTCGCTTTCATTTTTTGTCTCATCTTCTTTCATTATTACAATGCCCAAAGTTCCCCAGCATACAAACACTTCATCAACCACCATGATATTGGAAGACGACCTGAAGGTACGCTTACTGGTGTTTCATCTAACAAGTAGTATAATCTCTCAGTCAAGTCCAGGCACTCTCCCCTTGAAAACTTTCCCTCCGCACCTTCAACAATATCATTACACTTACTAAAATTCAGTTCGACAAACCAATCAAGACTGAAACTATTACACCCACCAAGATTAAGGTCAAAACCCCTACTAGAACTTTGCCCCATATTGCAGCCAGAAATGTACAATTGAACTCATTCAGCCTTGCTTAAAACTAATGGATATTAAGAAACCTCTCACTTGATCTTCCCCTCAGCTTGCCGCTCAAAAAGTGTGAATTGAATTATGTTTTAAAAAAATGCAGCTTATTCATCTTTAGTCATTGACAACAGTGTGCCCACTTCCTAGGCCCATTAATTGTGTGGTTTGTTTTATCTGTTTTGTTCACTAACGCTTTACAAACTTTTGCTTCTCTTAAAGAATCCACCTCAAGTCCCAAAGTTCAATGGTAGTGGTCTTGACAGTTCTGAAAAATTGTGGTTGTGGCACCACCTCGGAATCTATTTAGATGTTAGAGGAGATGCTGCCACAAAGATGTCTTTTCTTTGCCGCATCGCAGGAGAATTTATGGATGCATTTCCAAAGTATACCCCGTCAATGCAAGGGGGAACCCGCAGAGACAAAACCAGCAGTCGTGAGAGTGTCAAGAAATCCCTACTTCCAGTAAGTTATTGATTGTTTCTTCAGCTTCATCTTTAATTTTAACTATCACCCCTCATAGTGACTCCATATGTACTTCAAGGGTCTCGCCAGCAATGCGAAGTTGTAGCAGTTCCTTAAATCATTACAAAATGCCTAGTCATAGTTTGGTGAATTATGTATCGACGAACCAATGTGGATCTGGCAATGTACAATTGTCATCTAGGTCGGATTGTCATGGTACAAATTGTAAAAACCTTCATCGATTGAATACAAATTGTCAGCACTTAATCTTCAATTGTGGTAATTGTGAGCGCTTAATCTTTGATCTGTCATTACAATTGTGAAGTATTTGTCGAGAAAGTGTGTAAGACTACTACAACTGAGAGGGAAGGCACTTACAATTGCATTACAATTGTGAAGCTAGCCTGCAAGATCACTACAATTGTGAAGGGATGTTATTACAATTGTGACAGTATTGCGAAGGAGTCCTATGGATTGAATGCCGAGAAGATTAACAACTTACTGATGAAGGCATTACAACCAAGGATGGTAAAATAGCGACCAGATGTTTCGGCTACAAGTATTGCTGCCTCCTGTGTATCATGTCTGACACCTTTGATGAGAACTCGAGTGCATCATTGCAAGGTACATTCCAGGAAGTATGGAGCAAGCTCAGAATTACATTGTAAGTACAACACCTTGTTAGATGGCGAGAACCTCATCCATCCTCTACACTCAGTGAAGGAAATCTAGCCTTTGTCCCTTGTCACCCATTGTCATCCTCCAATCCTCTGCCAGTCCCAAAAGAAGAATCACTCCACCTATTCCTTGAAGACATCATGCCAGCGTATGAAATCATGACCACCTTGTCTCAATCCAATATAAGGGACTTCTGGGAAAAAGTCAGGATTGCATGGTTCGGGATCTGGCCAATAAAAGGAAATGATATACTCACTGTCCTAGAGAAAGAGGATTGTGAGATCCAGGTATCGTGTTAATTCTCATCTCATTATATCATAAACTCTGAGATTGTCAGTAGAAAATACTGGGAATGCTGCGCAATTCTTTGCCTGAGCAATGTGTACAAGATCACAAGGACATTGGTTCTGCGGATTGGCATAGCCTGTTTCATGACTGCTTGCATCGCAGTTGATATGCGGATTGGGTCCATTATGTATCTCTTTCCCCTGGCCCGGTACTTGTGGAGCTCAACCTTACTGACCTCGAGGATTGGTTTGAGATTGCGACCATTGCTTTGAGCTATCCAACACAACCTCTATGGTGTAAAGGGTATAGCGTATGGAAAGATGCAACAATAGTAAGCTCGGATGATGAAAGTTCGGAGACGGAATCAAGTGGGGAGCTAACTGAAACCAATGGCAGTGGTAGCGACACAGAGATAGAGGAATAAAATCAGCTTTGTAAATCTCTTTGTATGAATCGATACAACTAGGTAGCAAATATCAGTTCTTGTTCATAGCTGAAATTACTGTCGGCTTCCCCATTTGCCATTTGACCAGTGCGCCCCTCGCATCATAGATGAAATTACTTTTAGAGTCCCCTCCTTGCCAATACTAAGGTATTCCATGAGACAATGAGAAGGCCTACATCGTCACGTGCCTGTGCGTCGAGCCAAGGAGGGCTGGATTTCTGCCTCATTCTCCAAGATTGCGATGGAATTCAATGAGACCTCAGTCTGCAGAATATGCTCAGATCTCAGTTGAGACTCGGGCTAATCTAGCTTAGAAGATACAGCGTTCGCCACTTCTATGGCCTGTCAGATGAATTCTGCCTTGACTAAAGCATCCGTGTTGACCTCCAGTTCATGAAAATTGCGCAGGGCTGCTTCGTAACTTGGCACTTTCTCATGTTTCTCCTTGACCCATCCCTCTATTGCCTATAGATGAATTAATTTCTCCCCAATGGATGTAGATAGACAAATTACTTACCAAGCGCAACTGATGCAAGGTCTCTTGCTCATGGTGATACCATAGGAGGGCAATTTGGTTGAACAAGAATGCATCCAAATTTCTGTCATTTATTCTGTCATTTGGGATAGGTAGTACAGAGCGAGTTTGAAGATATCTTTGGAGTAAGGCCTCAATCAGTGAGTGCATGATTGAATAGCTGAGAAAGTTTGTAATGTCCATGGTGAATCTGTGTGAGAAAATTCATCATTGATTCAGTTGCTTTTGTACTCTCACCTTCACCTTGTTCAAAAAGTCGCAATATGTCTTGGGACGCTGATTCCAGCTTGGCTCTGGCCATTGAGGATCTTACTGCAATCATAGTTGCTCTCCAATCTGTTTAGTCAAAATTGACCAACCTGAGTATTAGGCTTTCATTGAAAGGTAACTGTTGTAATTACCAGTAGATGAAGGTGAACTCAGTCAACTCACTTTTTCAGCTTCGGCTATGCATATTGTGTCATGCAATTCTACCTGTGCATGGCCAGGTAAATACTGTCTTTTTGTGTTCCAAAGTCACATCTTACATCTCACTATTATCCTCCAGATAACGGGGTACAATTTATGGCCACTGGAATGGAAGGACAAACTTTGGAAGAACCAACTTTCCCTTTGCTCACCTCAAGCATGCCCAGTTTTGATGGTATGAGCGAGCCAGTGTCAGACATTCCTTCTGTCTTCACTCCTCCTCCTACCGCCCAAACCGCTTCAGTCTACAATCGCGACGGGTTTGATCGGGGCCGTTGGTATGTGGTTACAGTGGGTCAGGCTGTCAGTGTTTTCTCCTCTCTGTAAGCATATCTCATTGGCTAGACCTTCACAAAGCTGACATAATCGTTACAGGAGTTTGGCTCATATGCTAGTGTATAAGGTCAAGGGGAATGTCATGCAGGCATTCCGTAATTATGAAGACGTGATGGTGGAGTTCAATTTGGCCAAAGAATTGGGGTTGGTGAAAATTGTCCGTTCATGCATTTGAAGTGACTTCATATATACTACCATAAATTTACTTCAATCTCCCAAGATAACTAGCCAGTTTACTGCCCTTCCAAGTGAAAGCTAACCCATTAACTTTCACTGATCTATGCAAAAGCACAAGTGAGTGATTGAGATCTCTTTGACCACTGTTTCTAAGCTGCCACAACCGTTTAGATCATTATACTCGGTCTAGATGAGATGTGAGTTACAACTGCCACTGTTATGATTACAATTGTGATGGGCCCTCGTCGGTAAATCACAAATTGTGATGTACCTCCCCTGGACAGTAACTCACAAATTGTAATGCAGAGAAGACAGAACGGCGGCTGAAATTGAAGAAGAAGAACAATATCTGTCAAAAACCCCGCTAACCTTGGAACCAATTTTCAATTTTTTTTTTAGAGAAAATAGCAAAAATTCACAAATTACAAGTGCAGCTCAAGTGCTTTAGATTTGTCTTAAAGTATAGATTGAATGCAATTTCCAGCTGTGGTATGCCATCCTTCCTTGTGAGGTGAGATTTCCATGTAGCAAACTACCAAAACTTGCTGAAACACATTAGTTCATGCAGATGTGAATGACTTGCCCGTGATCCTATTCGAGACAGAAGCCATTTCCTGATTTAGCTGCATTTTTTCTCCAGTAATCTGCTGGAATTTTACTAATAATTATTTATTAAAAAGGAATTCACTTCGAGGGTAAGTCCTCCCTTTCTTTTTGCGACTACAACCCTCTTCTAACCTGCCATGAAACTGTTCACGACGGAAGAACAAAGATTGTGGCTGCTACAACAGCTTCCAAAATTTGTAGCTGCGCAAGACCAAAAACGACAGTTAGCTGTACAGGACTTCTTCCATGAAGTATGGGTGGAATGGCTCAAACAATGGCCCAGCCAATCCTGGGCCTGGGAGAAGAAGTTACAGATACTGCGACGGCGATGAAGAAGACAAAGAATGTGCACATAAAAATGTGTGGAACATGCATCCTGCTTTCATTCTCGAGTTTTCTGAACTAATATCATTTATAGAAAGTCAAATGGTGGTTCTACAATTGCACCAAGACTTCAACTGCCTCCCCGAAGGTCACTATTTGTGTGAATAGACCAAAGAAGAGCTGGAGAAACCCCCAAGAATGAGAAGTCTTTGAGCAGAACAGAGGAAAGGACACTGTCAACAAGATTTACGAATGTATTATTTCAGAACACGAAACCAAAGCACAAAAGATCACCAAGTCCATACATATGACAGCTCAAAATAAGGTGCGCGCCCAAGCATTTGAAGCTACAGACCAAGAAACCAAAGTGAAAATTCACGAGTTGTTTTGTCAGGAGAAAGCGGCATTCCAGTCAAAATCGGAAGACGATGGAGATGGAGATGAATTTGCCCCCTTGACTGGTCAAGATCGAACCAAGTACATTTCATATCTTAGCTGATGTGTGTTCTGTCTGACCTACTGGAATTTCAGGTTTTTGAAGAGTCTACTGTCTCAGGTCAAAATGTTTTCACGGCAAATGGCAAAACTTGGCGACTTGTGCATTACCACCCTGATAACAGCACAAGACCCACTGAACCAAGGCCAAATTTGAGTATGGGGGTAAGTGTTGAAGATTCTATACTGATATGGGTAGCTAATTTGCACACAGTATACTCGAAGGACAAAACAGTGCCAGCTTATCATTCTCAGAGGCATACCCAGAGTACACAAAAAAGGTGGTTGCGCCATTCATAGAATTCTTGCAGAGTGTTCTCGGTAAGTCCTGCTGTATGTTTTGCAAACTTGCTCTTTAACCAGTCCATAGAACCGCTTGCAGGCGGTGCCAATTCCCCCAGTACAAATACCTCCATTGAGGACCTCTATACTGAGAATATCTTTGTTGATGACGTATCGGCCGAGAAGGACGGTTCCACCAAAGACAGCTCCCCCAAGGACAGTTCCACCACAGTCAACCTCAGCGATAAGGAATCGAGTGGCAAGGAATCTGGCAATGAGGAATCTGGCAATGAGGAATCTGGCAATGAGGAATCTGGCGACAATGAAGAGGACTCTTCAGAGAAGGAGTCCACTGCTGCATCTTCAAAAACAGATAACTCTTCATGCTCTAAGGAGCCTTCAGGTACACCATCGATCATAGAAGCTCTGGGAGTCAAATTCCTTGATTTAAATTTTTCCTCTTCATTCGAGGCATTGTCCTCCATCTCAAACTTGCAGGGTCTTGAGGCCAGCTTGACCGGTGGAATTGATGCAGTATTGACTCAGTTTGGAAATTTGCCCAATAGTTACAAAGAACTGCACAATTCTTCTGGAGATGACTTGCAAAAATGCTTCTGCTTTGATTTTACTCAATTTGACCAGCTCGTCACATCTAATCATCACACTGGTGATGCTCTCATGGATCAGCTTGGTGATATGTCTGCTCAAAGCAACCTTTCTGTGTCCGGGGGTACAATGGCAAACCATTTTGGCCACTTTCCCGCTCAAGGACATCCCTTCGATTCCTCACCCATGTCCACCCAGAATTTGTTCGGTGTCTCAACTGGAGCAGGTTTTCTGCCATTTAGTGGGGACGCATTCAGCCAGGCAAATTTCATGGATCCTTCCATCAGTACACAAAATACTTCTGCCCACATACCGTTCATGCAGTCAGATCAGGCCTGAGCTCCATCAGGAGCTCCTTCCCCCACCCGGGTCAGTCTTTCATGCAATCAGGTCAGTCCCTCATCCAGCCTGTGGGCCAGTCTTTTTTCCAGCTAGGACACTCACAGTCGGGTCAGTCCTTCTTCCAGCCAGGCGAGCCTTTCTCTCAGACCAGTCGCTCCTTTGCACAGTCTCAGAACCAGACAAATCAACCTTTTGCCCAGCCATTCTCGCAGTCAGGTCTTGCCTTCAGCGGAACATCCTCAAGCATTCCTATTCCTAATGCAAATGTTCATTACTCTCTGCAGCGATATCTATATTTGATCACTCACTGGCAATTTCTTTACAGGTAACTGATGTCTCGTCCAGTGTGACTGCCCCAAACCAGTTCATTCCTACAGGAGATGCATCAACTGCGCTCCCAGCCAATTTCACCATCAATAATACCTACTCTGGAATCAATGATGTGAACCTCAAAAATTCTGGTTTTAATGCACCCATGGTGTCTTCTGATAACACAGCCAATCCTGTCAAAGCTACTGCACCAGCGAAACCAAAAAAGAAGAAGAGGAAGGCAGATTACCTGGGTGCCGGGGCAGACAATGGTCCAAAGGACGCTAAGAGGAAAAAAGGAGAGGCGACTCCCCTTCCAGCTGTTGAACAACCCCAGGTTGTCATGCCAGCTGCTCTGAGTGACAGGTCTGAAACTGTAAGCACTCACTTTGGTAGGGTAATCAAGCCTACTTCCCAAGTGCAGGGACTGTGAGTGAAATTTTTTGACTATCATTTCTTGAGCATGTCTTGCCAGTACTCTTGTACTTCATATACTGTATCATCACATTTAGTTCAAAAAGCATCTTTGATATTTCTTGTTCTCCTTCTCGTCCACAGTCCTACTAAGTCTGAGATTTCACTGTCTGACTCTCTATTTAAAATGACACCCCATCTAACACCAATTTACTTCGATACAAATTTTTGCACCTGTACTTTCTTCTGTTCATTATTGGCTCTCTCATTATTGGTCTGGCATGTCTTAGTTTAATTCTGTGGTTCAAAATCTCCATTCAAACACATAAGGCATTTTGGGTATGCAGTGTGCATTTACTTTGATACATATCTTCGCACTGGGACTTTCTTGTTCATTATTGGCTTGCTCATTACTGGTCTCATGTGTCTTAGTTTGATATCAATATCTAATTCATGTTTATGAAAACACATAAAAGTCCTTAAGTCATTACCATGCATGTTCCTTATAGCCATATGCAGTTCAAGCTCTTACAAGGCATAACCTACCGCAATTATGACTCGGCTCATTTGCATTCATTACAATTGCGCATTCATTTGGCTGGTTCTATCACAAAGTACATGTTTGACACTTCAGTACAATTTTTGACTTGTAAATGAGTATCTATTACAATTGGGCATATTTCCTACATGTTTTTTTAACTTCTTTACAATTGTTAACGAGTCCACTGTCAAACAGTGGGTCAGTCATAAATATGCAGACTTGTAGTACAACTTGTAAACAATTTAGTGTAACTTCATTACAAATGTATGGGTCTATCACAAATGTGCAGGCTTGTTACAAATATACAATTTGTAATACTTATTTATGGTATACTTCCAACATGTTTGTAACCTCATCACAATTGTAGGATCCATCACAAATGTACAGGCTTACAACTTGTAATAATCTATTTATGGTATACTTCCGATATGTTTGTAACCTCATCACAATTGTAGGATCTATCACAAATGTACAGGCTTGTAACAAGTGTACAACTTGTAATAATCATTCATTACAATCTAACTTGAAGTATGGCTAGATTGGCTTGTTATTCAATGTACCATCACGATTCTG
The DNA here is from genome assembly GCA_000827265.1 of Collybiopsis luxurians FD-317 M1. Classification (NCBI taxonomy): domain Eukaryota; kingdom Fungi; phylum Basidiomycota; class Agaricomycetes; order Agaricales; family Omphalotaceae; genus Collybiopsis; species Collybiopsis luxurians. The sequence goes on along the minus strand of KN834794.1, from coordinate 36,354 downwards.
ATGTATGGCTTAGACAGACGTCTAAGTCCGAAAAGTCAGCCCTCTAAGAGTCACCAGCTTGCATATAGTTGACTGAGCTACTAACAATTGTAATGTTTACCCTACCTTCGGCTCACACTTTTAACATTACACTTACTTAGTACATAGTTATCCTAGCTAGATAATCGGATTCTTGCAGTCCATTTCAGGACTGCCCTATTACCGTACTGTAGCAATCCTGTTTGAATAGCGAGTCTGTCGGCCATTCATGTTGTGGTTGAGATGAGAAAATGCTCGCAGCTGTTGGGTCATTGCATGCAGATCTGAGTGTCCCTGATAATCAAACCACAATTAGGATTCCAAATGCTCGCGGCTGCTGGGTCATTGCATGCAGAGTATCCCTGATAATCGAACCACAACCAGGATGCCAGCAGCAGGTAACATGTGGCAATCAATCAAGATGCAGCGGCGGGTAAGTAACATGTGGCATCATCTTTTGCCGCATCCTTCTGCCAATAGCTGCGTGCCGGCCGCTCACATCAGCACGGTTGAGAGCTCGCGACTCTTCAGTGCGAACAGATTTGGTTAAGGAAGAAGTGTTAAATCAATTGTGATTTTTCTTCTGAGTCCCGCTGAATTAGCCGTACCGGATCAACCGGAAAAGCCGCAAATTGGTGTCGTTGATCTCGCAAGCTGCTCAGGCACCCGAAGATCGGCAATCTTTTCCCAGGCTGGGCCTATGCATGCCGATGGAAAAAGAAGCAGTTTATCTTGCCGGCGGTAAGGATTTAGAACCATGGGATCAACAGATACAAATCTGATGATCTGATGAGCAAAGATCCATCCGCAACAATGATGCGGACACATACAAAAAGGGAAGGGCGCGCTCTAGATTACAAAGCATTTTGTGGTGAGGATATTGTAATGATTGGGGCACTTTTGTAATTTATTAGCAACCAGGGTTTGTAATGGTTGAGGCATTTTGTGGACTACTAGCAATGGGTTCTTGTAATGGATTTGTATTCCTACTGTACGCCTTCAATGATTGTTAACAATCATTTCTTCGGTCCTATCAATTCATTTGTTAACAATATCTGCGTCTGGGGCTCAGTAGACTTACACGTCTGACCATTTGGTGCCAAGTTTCCTGGTGGATGTGATGTACGCTGTCAACTAAGCATGACCTCGCATTATGAATGACGGACTTACCCCCAGAAATTCCTCAAACAATATGCCTCTGTCCAACTTCCGAAAAGTGGAGGTCAGTCTTCTGGAGGTGAGTCTTCTGGAGGTGATATGTGGAATGTTACGCTTAAAATGGCCACAGTGTAGTACAGCTGACTCAAGCTGGCGTAGTCTTCCAAGCCCCAAGCTACGGTATTTCCAATCCGGTTAACTAGATAATAGAAGGTGATGTGTGGCTTGTTGAATAAGCTAGAGATTAAGTTTTCAGGTCTGTCGCCCTTATCTGTGAGATACGTCAAATATTGAACGGCGTCTGCGAGTAGGAAGAAGCTGAGAATGCGGGAAAGTGAGAAGGGTATGAAGGTTGTACGGCTTTTGTGTCGCTGGATAGTGATGTAAGGAGCCTAAAAAGAGCTCTTGCTCATGTATTCAATATGCAAGTCTAATCTTATACCCACCTGAGAATTCCAGCCTATCCCCCTCATCAAAAAAGTAGTGCAACCTGTCCAATAAATCCTCTTCCACCATGGCAACTCCATCGAACCATTCATACCGATGTCGGGTTTATGTCAATACTGTTTCATAGGATCAACGAGGAGGAGAATGTGCAGTGCTTTGAACAATGACCCTCCCACTGCAGAACCTAGTAACGAGTTGACGTTGGGATCTCCTTCAGATCTGAGACTTGGATTTGATATTACGAATAGAGAAAGGAGTGTAATGCAGGTGAAGAATGCATAATTGGACCATGCCCAGGTAGGATTTGGGGGATGGAGGGCAATGAATGGGGCGATGACGATTTGAGGGAGGAGGATGAAAGTGAGATAAAATTTGGCTGGATGCACGGTATGAAAGCTATTAGTCTCGTTGCATTACCGCTGAGTAGGATCGGATGAGATTATAAGCCAGATCGAAGGTGAAGGTGAAGAAGAAAAAAATTGATGGACGTGTGGGAACACCGAACAGCTTGAAGTTGGGACAAGAGGCGTGATGTTCAGTGCGAATGAGCATGTCATGGTCATTCATGAATGATGAATACATTGAACATTGTATATGAATCCAATCTGTTCACATGTCATTTGACACCGATAGGAAGCCAAAGTAGCTGGCCTGGAGCTATCAGCAGAAGCCAAAGTTTAAAAGACACTATTCAGCTGCTTGAGATGCGATGTTACTAACCCTTAGCTCAGTCAAATACAAATACAGCTGTTGGTGTTTTGACAAGAAAAAACCATTGTTAGCGCAGCGATAGAATCATAAGGGTGAAATGTAGCAAATTTGAATCGGTGGTAAGATGCGGCCTAGAGCAGGTTGTTAAATCAGGATCTTTGGATGCGTAGGCACATCAGGTCACATGTTCGCGGTTGGTGTCCTGAGGTATAGGTTTCTTGGAGCCTGGATTTACTTCGGGCGGATATCTTTGCTCAGACATTTCATGGGCATGTCATACCTTGTTTCATTTCCTATCTATTCTTCCAACCTTTTTACCTATCTATTTTTCCTCTATTTATACAGTCCGAGTACAGTCTTCGCCCTCAGAACTTCTCCTACGTTCTGAGGGTACACTGTATATCTTTTCTACACTTGTTATATACTCATCTATCTATAGTTATCATTGTACTTACGTAGAACTATAGGTAACACAAGAACTTCTCCTACATTCTGAGGTTATCGTTGCACTTACGTAGAACTATAGGTTTAACACAGGTATCTAGTACACCAATAGTAGAGGTAATTGTTCCAAGACTCCCAATGCATATCCATCACTTCTCTTCTCATCTAAACTTGGAATCTCATAGTGTCATAACGTATTCATAAATAATTTCTCAACGGATGTTCGAAAAATAACTCTGAATATGCACTGTAACTGAATTTCAAATTAAACTTTAGAGGCTAGGCTTCCTGAAAGACACCATTCTGAATTTCTAGTAAAATGAATTTTTCAATGTATTCTCGAGCATTGAAGCCGTATTGGAGGTCATCAATGACATAGGAACCGGCATCGTGGATGCGGTAGAAGAAAGGGTGGCTTTGGGCACGGATCAGAATTTGTAAGGAGATATAGATTCTTTGAGGTGAATAATCATCTATAATTGCATAACCTGTACTGCCAAGGCTCCTCAGGGCGTGAACTCTTGAAATACAATCCTTCAGTCTCTCTGCTCATCTATAATTACGGCCTACATCCGCGTCCCTATGTTAGCTTTTGCAGGTCAAATACAGAACTCATCAAAGCATACATCCCAGCAGTAAAGCAGTATAATTACTCGAGTATTTTGGCATGAAATTCTACCAGTGTCTATTTATAGATTCTTCGAGCCTCGACTTCATCTATAGGCCCTCGAGTGACGCACCGCCGAGTATTCCGACAAGATCACAGTTTGCGTTGGATTGGTCAAGATGGTACAGTAGTAGTGTACTTTTCCACTAGCATTCTCATGGGCATGTGTAGTCTCCTGTATTGAAGCGGAGAGCATGATGATCAGGATACTGATGTATCCTGTAGGGCATGTGCCTACTGCCAAGTGCAAAATAAATTTCAGCCTCGGACTTCCCTCCAATTGTATTGAGAACCTACTGGAGGGCTCGCCGGAGGTTTACTAGGAGCTTTTTCATTGCCTGTGTTCGTAATGGACTGTGCTGGTCTTGCAAATTATGTTGGTTCTAACCACGGGAAATGCCACTGTCTGATAGGACTTCATTGGACAGGGATTAGCGACATGAAGTCGCCGTTTTGGTCTTATGTTGTCAATTTATTGTCAAGTCTTCGCGTCTTTATCAATGACTGCGGCCTGACCTTGGCATAGCGTTTATCAATCTGAATGTCAGTTCTTCTCATGATCATTCGCGCCCCTGGCATTGCAGATTTGTATTGTAAGAAGTCCTCGGGATTCTTGTTTCAAAGTTCGTGTCTAAAAATGTCACGGTAAACCATATACTCTACTACCTATGTAGCATGTACTAGGAGTTCAAGAACGTGTAGTGGGTGGTTCACAGTCATGCAATGGAACGTGTGAAAGTGGGCCATCACGCTGTGCACGTGGCAGGTACGAGTCCGGAAGGAGAAATTCTGTATGGAATCCTATGTTGTAGAGCGCCCGAAGTACAAAGGAAAGGTCCGAAAATAAAGACTGGAAGGAAGGAAGGAAGATTTATTACACGGCATGGTCCAAGATCTGAACGCCGGTTTCCAGAGATTATCCTGGTGCTGACCCCACGCACCATCGTCTCTGGGACCACCGCAAAAGGAGAAGACGAGCTCACAGCTGATGATGAACGCCGCTGCTGGAGATCTCCCCGCCCTGACAGTGGCCAAGTAAAGTAATTAAGTACAGTCTATATACGGAACTATGTATCTAATAGCCTTGTATTTAGTAGTATCTATATATGTATTTTAGGTGGTTTAGCGGCGGTATTGGCGAGGATGTACATTGGAGTGTGCTCGAATAGCGAAATGGACTCAAATACCCATTTTGTGAGGACAGGAAATATGGGACGGCACGATGCAGTATATGCGAGATAGTGACAGCGATCCATATTATTTTGGAAAGCAAGGGCGTTCGGTTGGGTGTTATAGAAACAGTCTAGGAAGACTTTCCGGAGCTCATATAAGGGGGGATGAGGGCACTCAAGAAGGGCGTGCTCTGGAGTCTGCTCTTCATACGGGACAGGAGCATGGTGATTATCGGACCAAGTTAGGCGTACAACGGCAAGTGGGTGGTCTCCAGATAGAAGCTTAGTCAAAGCTTTGCGATGCCGCGGGTTATTGATGTCGGTAAGGTAGGAGCGAAGACGACTAGAATAATATCTGATTGAGCCGTTTTCCATTGGCTATTTGCGGAAACGTAGTAGGTAAGAGCGTTTCTCGACCCTGACAAGCTCAGATTCCACCCATTCGTTGGATGTAGAGAGAATAATTTTAGAAAATTCTCCGAAGTATGTGGAGTCACTGGTAGTTAGTAGAGTGTGGTGATTGGGGAGGGAATACAAAGGGCAAATCAAAGAGACGGGGAAAAAAGCTGATGAAATCAAAGAGTCGAGAAATAAGCGCTATTGACCATCTATAGACGTTTCGGTTACTAACGGGACTGATACATCATAAGCGCCCATGAAAAACCGACCATAAGGACGAGTTACCTCCATTTCATTCCGGACTCGTAACTTGACTAGGTATACATTGAGGAATACTGAACAAATAATATGTCATATGGTACTTATATGTTCAAGAGTGTGTGTATGGATTATGTGGGCATACGCGTTAGGAAAAGGGTTTACTTACCCACAGAACGAAAGAAGGAATTCGCTAGAACTCGCTCGGTACCGGTAAGTAACTGTACAGTACTTAATAGAGTCTAGACTACAACTTTGACTACCGTTGACAGTTGCGAATCTCTTAGCCGACGCCACATTCTGTCCAAGCTGTCAGTAGATTATAGACCAATATCAATAACTCAAAGAGGATCACGGAAGCTCCAACATACACACCGCCAATTCTTACTTTCACCTCAGGTCAAAGGTAACAGTTTGCGGTGTGATAGTCCAACACGGCGTATTTAGCTCGTGACTCTCGGGAGCACTTTACTCATCCCATATAAAGGGACGGCATTAATGCCCAGTAGATAGAGACAGGTGCGTTTTTATATAAGTCTGACATTCAACGTTGCGAGGTTTCGCTCTCAGCTATGCAGGAAGAATTCCAGTTCAACACGCCAGATAGACATGATCTGACCAGTCTCTTTGCTCTGGGAAACTTTTTGAGAGCCGAGATGGTTGGATGCATTGTTATATTCGTCCTTTTCGGTTTGTGATTTTCCTAACTCGATCTACTCAAGTGTGTGAACGAGGTTCGTGCCAGGTCTGTATCTTGGAACTTCAGCATGTGCTGTTCACTTGATAACGTAAGTATCAAGCAATTCAATATCCTAAACCAAACTCAGTCATTTTCATGTCCTTTGATGCAGCCGGCACGGAGTTCAAAGTCGTCCTCGGCAGATTGCTCTTGTCCTGCAGATTTGTCTCCTTGTGAGCACCACATGTGCCTTCTTCAGCGCCTGTATAACGCCATTGGCGGAAACTCGTATGCTCTTCCTTCACCCATATACCAATGGTTCTCTCGAGGAAAGAACGATCACTTTCTTGGAATCAAGGACCTTAAGTCTCATGGTCCTCACCATTGCATGGTCGAGCAGCTTAAATGTCAGTTATCCCAAATCCTTTTGCGCACACCATGTCGTTCACCTGCGTATTTACCTGATAGCTCCTAATTGGCGATTTATTGGTGATCTGGAGAGCCTGGGTATTATGGCGGGGAAAAAAGTGGGTTCAATGGCTCTGGATCTTCTTGGCCATATGCAACACAGGTTGGTGAATGTCACTAGTCAGGTTATTTAACCTTTATTCATTGTTCCAAAGTCTTCACTTTTTTATGTGTCACTGTTTGGTTTGAAAATGGAAATGAAGACCCAGATGCAAGTGAGGACCTAAGCGAAAGGCTAGGAAAAGCAGTCAAGAATAATTTCTACTGGTCTTTTTCCCTGATGTTGAATATAGTGGCTACTCTATCAACTGGATACAAAACATGGTCAGTTTTATGTGTGCATCAGATTTTCTCTGCCAATGCCTAAGTGCTGGATTGTAGGACGCTCTCTCGAAGAATAAACATCTTTGGCAAGGAATATATGAGTGGGAATGGTACATCTGTAGTAGAAAGAGTGCTCTGGGTTTTGCTAGAATATGGAATTGCATTTTGCATTCTTCAGGTAAAAATCTCTTTCTATACTGTCTTGTCAGGAGCTCACACTATACTGGATTTAGGCAGTGTATTATGCAATATCCATGGTAGCTGGCTTGTCCAAGACTGAGGGTTCTAATTTGCTTGAGGCATATGATGCTGTCATTCAACCACTTATTCTAATGATTCTAGTGAGTTGTATTTAATTTGCCCATATTCTAGTATAGTCTTCTCTGATAAGGATCTAAAAGCCCTTCTATCCCACTACAGTCTTCATAGTTTCCTACTTTATTGGACAACTTGAGTAGTTATTAACAGTTTAATATATGACTACACCATTTTCAAGAGTATTCAGTGGGTATATAAAGCAAGATGAGCACACTTATGATGCCGGTCATAAGGAAGACAAGGGAAAAAACCTTCCAAAAATTCTGGAGAGTACACGGTCTTCGCCATTTTGACAATGCACACATGTACCTGAAACATTCACGGTATATAAGAACCTCCGATGCATGAAAAAATTCACCAGAAGCTAAACGATAACTCGGAATTGAATTTTACTGCGCTCGTCGCTTTCCGAGATTCTAGGAGACAAGATAGTTTTTTGTGCGTGCTACTGTAATATTTTCGACTAGCCAATGTATCAACGAAAATGACGAGTTATTTGAGCTCCGAGTCCTTTGATCCTCTGTATTATGCAGCGGCGCCGTTATTATAAACCAAACCAAAACCCATGCATAACCCACAGTTCTCCATCCGAGACTCCAAGTCGCAGCTTCATGGCCGTTTCCATTATACCGACTTGTTCTCCACTGCATTTGAACCACCTCCTCCAACGTAATCGCAATGGGCTGCAACGTGAAGAACAAGAATGACTTTCCCAGTCTATCGTTGGTGCGAAAGTCTCCAAAGGAGTGGACGATCGCAGAAACCAGAAATGCGATGTAGATTTGGATGAAGGCGTTTGATAATGAGCCGGACTGGAGGTTGAGTTTTTGGGAGATGAGTTTTCCTGGGGAAATGCAGAACTACGGGCGTGTGTCCCGAACGAGAGAGGTTACGGTTAGAAGGTTTTGGAGATTGAGTGATTAATGGCCTGTAAGATAGACTTACACGTCTGACCATTTGGTGCCAAGTTTTCCTGGGGGATGCGATATACGCAGTTAACTAAGCATAAGCTCGCATTAGGAACGATTGACTTACCCCCAGAAATTCCTCAAACAATACGCCTCTGTCCAACTTCCGAAAAGTGGGGGCCAGTCTTCTGGAGATGATATGTGGAATGTTACGCTCAAAATGGCCACGGTGTAGTACAGTTGACTCAAGCTGGCGTAGTTTTCCAGGCCCCAAGCTACGGTATTTCCGATCCGGTTAACTAGATAATAGAAGGTGGTGTGTGGGTCGTCGAATAAGTTAGAGATTATGTTTTCAGGTCCGTCGGCCTTATCCGTGAGATACGTCAAATATTGAACGACGTCTGCGAGTAAGAAGAAGCTGAGAATGCGGGAAAGTGCGAAGAGAATGAAGGTTGTACGACTTTTGTGTCGCTGGATAGTGATGTAAGGAACCTAAAAAGAGCCCTTGCTCACGTATTCAATATGCAAGTCTAATCTAGACCCACCTGAAAATTCCAGCCTATCCCCCTCATTGAAAAAGTAGCGCAACCTGCCCAATAAATCCTCTTCCACCATGGCAACTCCATCGGGCCATTCATACCGTCGTCGGATTTATGCCGATACTGCTTCATGGGATTGACGAGGAGGAGAATGTGTAGCGCGTTGAATAACGATCCTCCCACTGCAGAACCTAGTAACGAGTCGATGTTGGGATCTCCTTCGGATTTGAGACTCGGATTTGATACTGCGAATAGGGAAACGAGTATTATGCAGGTGAAGAATGCGTAATTGGACCATGCCCAGGTAGGATTTGGGGGGCGCAGTGCGAGGAATGGGGCGATAAGGAGTTGAGGGAGGAGGACAAAAGTGAGATAAAATTTTGCTGGATGCATGGATGAAAGTTATTGGTCTCGTTGCATTACCCCTGAGTAGGATCGGATGAGATTATAAGCCGGATCGAAGGTGAAGGTGAAGAAGAAAAAAAAACTGATGGAATGTGTGGGAAGACCGAACAGCTTGAATTTGGAACAAGAAGCGTGATATTCAGTGCCAATGAGCATGTCATGGTCGTTCATGAATGATGAATACATTGAACATTGTATATGAATCATCAGTCCGCACGTCAGTCTGCTCATGTGTCATTTGACGCTGATAGGAAGTCAAAGCAGCAAGCCTGGAGCTGTATAGCAACAGAAGTCAGAGTTTAAAAGACACTATCATCTAGCTGCAGAATGATGTTCTTGAGCCGTTCAGAATCCAGGTCCCGAGCAAGAGGTGCCAGCATTCGAGCGAGTATTATTAAGGAGAAAATCTATTAAAGTGGTTGGCTCAAAATTTCTACGCAGAAGCTTAGCACATCTGATAGACGAATCAGCAAATGAGAGTATTCTAGGCAATTGAAAGAAGTGACGATAGAGTGGCCCGCCGCGTCATCATGTGACCGTGTTATGGGTTGTCGATGTACCACATCTTTCTAGGAGCACCGTTAGTGGAAAACTTTCCTTATTCCTCTGGTAATAAAACCAATCACATTTGGGCGACCGGCTCTTCCCTTCAGATCTTTTCAGAGCCACCGCATCTTCTTTGTTATCTCCTGCAACTTTGAAAGCTACCAGCCGCCGGATACCTCTTAGTGTCAGAATGCTATATTCCGACATGATGAACAAAACGAAGAAGAGCTTTCGAAGGGCTAGAAGAGAACGTAAAGTCCGTCTTGACAGATCCAGATGGCAGGAGAGATTTTCTGAACAAAAGATACAGACAGTTCGACCATGATTACCTGGCCTCCGACACCGGCTAAAGGAGAGGACTCTGCGGTAGATATATCTCGCTTGAAATTGGATAAATCCTGATTTTTTCTCACCAAGTTTGCCTTTTTCGAATCACTCTTCAAGATGCAGTCCGTCATTCGATACTCTGATTCTTCTTCGATTGCTCGACTTGCTCGCTTTCGCCTAGGCTTAATTCCGCCAATTCATTGGCAAATAGACAGGGAAAAAAAGGCGGAATTGGGCAAAAGATGATCAGGACCATTTCTTCGGTCTGGAGGTCGATGGACTAGACACAGGTCGGACTAAGAAAGGGCTGGACCCAGGGAGGGAAACTCAATTCTAAGTTGCTTTCGGGTAACGAAGATGGGTGCATTTATAAACTCATGGCTTCGAGGGAGGTAGCTAACAGAGGCTCTGGACCAAAAAGCGTCACAATGAAACGCGCAGCTGCAGTGCTCATCCAAAGTATGTGGTGAACCCGTTTGTTACTATATCTAACGCGATATTCTTCAGACGTCACTACCTCTCTCAATCCTTCCCTTCGACATCCTCAACCCTCACAATTCTCTCGAATCTCGAATTCAAGCTCGATATCTGTTATCGTACGATGCTTTACACACGCGACGATCTTCGTCTCAGGCCGGACTTGCGACTTGGCAGAACCCACGTTAGCATGCGCAAGGTTGCGTCTACGGTCAAATGGTTTATAGAATGCTAGGTATCTCAGTCTCCCTGGTACAAGTCAAGCGGAAAAGACATAGATATTGAATCCTGACATGGTTGGTGGACAGATCTCATGCAAGTGCCACTTGCTCGAGACCTGAATCTTTAGTATCAACGAACTCACAATATCGCTCTCACAGATCCTTCCGATTTATGAACGGAAGGTCCGCTACAGACGGCCAGAGAAGACCTTAACAATCATTTCGCGCGCTGAGATATAGTTAGCCAATTCGTAATCTGTCCTACCTAATCGCCACTTTACAAAGAGCTGAGGGCTGAATGTAGTGCGAGTTGGTGTTGTACTAGAGTGTACTCAGCTATGTATCCTCGCTTCCGACTCCGAAGCAATGGCTAGTAAAATATTGCGGCAGCTCTGACACTAGCCTGGTAACCAAGCCCACTAAGAGGTTGTCGGCTTAAGCAATACTTAAACCTCGTTAGAGGGCTTCGGAACCGGGAGCAAATTTTGGTAGTAGTAGTCCCTTTTTTGTCCGCGAGAACTCTGAAAATAGCCTGTGCTAATTTTTGCTTCTACTGTCCAGGCCCCTCTAACGAGGTTTATTGCTTAAGCGACAACCTCTTAGAGGGGACTGCTTTTGACACCGTGACCGACTTAAAAAAAGGACAAGGGAATGACGTCAATCGCATTACTATTTGATTACTATAGTATAGCTTCTCTTACTACATAGTCTCACAGCCGTCTCTTGCAGGTCTGCGACCACACGGACTGCTACCCAACATACGACTCGGATGGAGCGTTCCCAGCGGGCTCCAAGTCGGGATAGAGAAGCCGAGGGTCCCCTTAAGAAGTATACAACTTGGTAATTTGCCTAGTGACGACTCATCATCATCTTTTCATTTGGTTCTACTTACTTGCTAATGCTAAAAAGCATCTCAATGTCGTCCACCGCTAATACCAAGAAGCTTCGTTTGGCAATCATGTAGGTGCCTTTGTTCTAGCCTTGATTTCACTCAAAGCTTATGACACGCAGCGGAGGAGGAGTCGGGGGATTGACTCTTGCAGTTGCCCTTAGAGGCTGCTCCAATATTGAGGTCAATCTGTATGAGCAAGCCCATCAGATAACGGAGGTTGGGGCCGGAATCGCGATATGGCGCAGAACTTGGGAGATCATAAAGTCGTTAGGATTGGGAAAGGAATTTGCAGAGAAACTTGAAGAAGAGCCTAGTGCGGACTCAAGTAAGACTATGGAATCGCTATTGAATGTCTTGGAGGATTCTGACCTGCTTTCTGTAGAGTTGGCATTTGAATTTCGCCTCAGTGATAGACAGAATGGGTTCACTTTCGAGAAATTCTTTGTGAAAGGTTTAGGATTCGCTTTAAGACAACCTACGTGACTTGCGCTTACTCAACTTATTGCCGTAGGTGGTACACTTCTCTTCCACCGCCAGGATATTCTGGGCATACTCTTAAATAACATCCCAGACTTTTGCAGAATCCATCTCTCGCCCCATCTCATGCGGTGTGAAGAACGGGAAAATTCAGTCAAATTGTTCTTCTAAAATGGCACGGAAGCCACTTGTGACATTCTTGTTGGCGCAGATGGGGTCAAGTCTGTTACAAGACAGGCACTGCCAACCGATGGACTTTTCTATTCTGGAACCAACGTTATTAGGGGACTGATTCCTAGAGATACTCTAGCTAAGGTGTATCCTGGACATAGAACATTAAAAGATCCTGTCATTGTAAGTGAAGGGACTTGCGTCGATGAAAGTAGTAAAGCTGACTCAGATCATAAAAAATCCCAGTATTGTGGCAAGAATCAGGTAATTATCCTTACTGAGTTGAAGATCATATATCTATCTGACCTCCATTGACTGAAGAGTATCGTGGCGTATCCCATCATCCGAGGTCAAATCATCAATGTCGCGGCCTTCATTTCGAACGTTGAGAACGAAGGAAGATCGTTTGATGGTCCAGTAATCAAACACATTGCAACTGAGGCGGTAGTCGAAGCTTTTTCTGGATGGGAAGATGAAGTAGTGCAACTGCTCAAGGTGAACCATTTGTCCTTTCTCACCTAGTTCAACGCTGACTTGGCCCCAACTTGATGCAGAGCATTGATCAACCTACGCGTTGGGCCCTTCCAGATTTCCGCCCCATGAGCACATATGTTACACGACGAATTGCTCTGCTAGGGGATGCAGCGCATGCGATGCTTCCACATTTGGGAAGTGGTATGGTCAGTAATTGACATAAATTGATGAAAAATACATATTCACACCTCACTTATGAAATAGGGCCAGGCAATTGAAGTGAGTAACTGAATTGATATGTCCCAGAGACCTACTCATCTATATATCAGGATGGATACATCTTGGCTCGGCTATTCTCACATGCAGAGCCCCAAAACTGGCTGCGTGTCCTCGAGGCTTATAACTTAGTGAGGCACCCTTTCGGCAATATGGTCAAGAATAAATCTCGAGAACAAGGCTTCTACTATACCCTAAATGCCTCCGGGCTTGAGAACGTTGAGAGCAAGAGTCAGGAACTGGCACCCGAACAGATTAATGTGCTGGGCAAGACCAATGAAAATAACTGGTCTTGGTTGGAGGATGATGCGGACAAGTACTTGCAAAGGGCTATCAAGTTCTTGAAGGAGGAAAATTTGCTTTCCGAGATAATGGACAACAATACATACTATCCCTCTTAGCATATCTAAATTTTTATCTTTGTAGTTATATAGATTCACTTAAACTGGCTGATGCCCAGACTGCATTAACATATTTTATGGTATTGAATTTGTATAGTGCCCGTTCGAGCTATAACAGGTTCTTTCTAATACTCAAATCATGGTCGTACGACTCCTACTTCTTGATAGTACTTGCACAAAGCTTTGAAGCTAGAAGATAGTCTAAATAGTAAATGATGACTTTCCTCTTATTGTATATAATGGGATTCAGAAGGCTGAGCGTTCGGAACAGATACCAGATAAACACCCAATTTTGTACTAAACCGTTGCATTTCCCCCTTGCCACTGGCGCTCTGGTCTGCCAAGTTTGGTTTTGGTTCACTGATTTCCTGCTTGGAAGGATCATGGATATTCTCGATGCTTAGGTCGGAGGTGAAATTTACTGGAAGATTTTCCTTTGATTGGTAAGTGTTTGATCATGACGAACGAGTTGTTTGATCTTTTAGTCAATGGCCCAAGGCTAGCTTAACATATTTTAGTTCGCGTTTTTCGGATTGACTTAAAGTTCACTGTAGAGCAATATACAACACTATTCCTACATGAGGCACAGCTAGGAGTGGTAAAGTACTTATTCTAATGCAACTCGAGAAGTTTACTCAGAGACTGTAACGGGCAAGCGGCCGATCAACATGGGCCCTGGCTGCGAACTGATATTTAGTACAATACTTCCAACCCTTTCATCTCTCCGCCAGTCCTCCAATGCTCAAGGAACTCTACGAAATCGATCACCCCGTAACCCCATATTGACCTCCTTGCACCCTTAACAGGATCGTTTCCGGGAATTGACTTCTCAATCTCTCCCTCAGACGTTAGGTAAGATGGTGTACATCCTATCATAGCAGCCATCTTGAATGCGGTTCCAGCGATTTTCATAGACCATTCCTCCTCTGCCTCTTCATATGGTTCCACCGTCACACGATCCGCATGACCTCCTTCCTTCTCTACCCTCTTTATTGCTTCTCCTATCATGTACGAAGCATGTCGCGCCATTTGATCCAGCACAAACGTATAGTTCGCGGTCACGCCTGCCTGATATGGCCCGGGGAAGAAAAGATTTGGAAAATCCCTACTCACGACTCCATGTAACGTCGCAACTCCTCGCTCCTCGATCTTCTCATCGTAAGATTTTCCCCCTCGCCCTATAACACTGATTCCAGCACGTGAAGCTACTGAGCCAACCGCAGGACTGAGAAATCCGGTGGAAAAGACAAGTACATCAACGGGATATTCAACACCAGCAACGGTTGGCCCTCGAGATGTCATACTCTCGATTCCCCTCCCATCAGTATCAACGAGAGTGACGTTTGGTAAGTTGAACGTGGGAAGGTAATCGTCATGAAAGGTTGGCCTCTTGCACCATCCCGGGTACCATGCTTTGAGACTCTCCGCCGTCCGACTGTCCTTTACAATTTCGCTTACCCGGGCACGAATGCGATCAGACCGAGGTAAATCTTCTCCATGAAGCTTCTCCAAGTACTCGCCCACCTTCTCCAACGTTACTTCGTCATATCCACCAGTAATCGCACGATATGAAGCCATATTGGTCCACGCATCTTCGACGAGATTTACGATGGGCTGTGGCTGCTTGTTCATCATAAATGCGCAGAAGTTTTCTGTACGCAAGCGCTGCCAGCCTTTCGTGGTAGCTACATTGCTTTTGAACCATCCCGCATCGGTTTTGTGTTGTCCTCGGATGTCGACTTGGGAAGGGGTCCGTTGGAATACGTAGAGATGGCCGGACCACTTGGCGAGTTCGGGAACAACTTGGATAGCCGTAGCTCCTGTGCCTATAATGCCTACCGACTTGTTTTTCAGGTTGTGAAGGGAAGGATCGGATTGGGAACCTCCAGTGATCGAGTATTTCCAACGAGCTGTGTGGAAAGCTTGGCCGGAGAAGTTTTCGAGATTGGGAATACGAGGTAGGTGGGGAACGTGCAAAGGTCCGGCTCCAGCATACACAAACTGTGCACGCAGATTTGTCTTGATTTCTCTATCCTCCTCCCCATCTTTCATTTTTGTACACAATTCTGCTACCCACTCCCTGTTTTCATCGTTCCATTTCAAGTATCCCAATGCTGTTCTCCACACTGCCCTATCGTACAAACCCCATCTCTTCGCCATCATCTCAGTATATTCTCTGATCTCCTCTCCATACGAATACTTGTGCTTCGGAATGTATTCCATTTCTTCCAGCAATGGCAGGTAGATATACGACTCGACATCGCACATTAGCCCCGGAAATCTATTCCAATACCATGTACCACCCCAACCGCATGCATTATCCACAAAAATGATGTCTTCTGGCTTGAACTTGGTTGTTTCAATGAGATGTATACCCGCCAGGAGCCCACCAAAGCCACACCCTTGGATCAGTACCTTGGTCTTTGGGATACTCGAGTCCGACAAGCCATTTACAAGCGGTCTTGCTGCTTGTTGCAAATCAATAATAGATCGGAATGAGTCTGCTGCTATCTGAGGATCCAGCCATGGATCCTCCTGGAAATTGCGGAATTTTGGAGGCGATTCCTCGATAGTCATATATTGACCAAGGCCACCATTGTGAAACCGTTTTTCACGTTCGAGACGGTATTTTTCTTGTATAGTAATTCTAATGTACGAGTCAATCATATATATCACCAGGGACTATTGAGCTCGACTAATGATTGACTTACTCATTTTCCTTGTGAGAGTTACTGCTCATGGTGAGATGTGTAGAGACGACAGAAATGAGGCGTATAAATACCTTGAGACTTATCTATTACAGCAGGGCGAGTCCCACGTCCTTGACATACACGGTGCACCGGCCTCCGAACACTAATCTGACTTATGTAGTAAATGAATTTAAGAACCGGACAATAATACATTCCTGTCGAGACCTCGAATGCCATTGAATGTGCATGATGCACCTGAAGCAGGCTTGTGACGTCCCGAGGATAGGTGTCATAGGGTCCGGATTTCAATTACCCAGTTAATTAGAGTCGGACGATATTTTCGCGGCCGCTCACTCACTAACCGATGCTCGTTATCCTATGCACAGGAGTGGCCGAGGCTTTTGTGATCAACTTGTTTTCGCATTTTGATTTCAAGCTGATAAAAATCTGGAACCACTTTGTATGGATATACTCAAGATTCAACTTGGAGGTAAACCAACATTGAAACACCCGAGAAGGCTTTCAAGTCCTTCTAGGGAATACGTGTTTTACTCCACTGTCTAGTGTAAGGAAGGCGGTAAAAAAGTAGCGTCCGTTTTTATCGCATCTTTTATCTTGTCGGTTTATTGACCTTTCAAAAACGAGATAGATAGGGTATGTCAAAGAGCAGTTGCCTATTGGCAGCCTTCAACTTAGTCCATATGCTTAACAGGAAGCTGGATGATAAATTTCTTGAGCTATACTCATCTCCCTTGATTGACTTGAGATTGTGTAATGCCTACTAGTGAGTAGGCAGTGCTGGAATGGCTGGGGGGGGGGGTTACAACTTTACAAGAATAGAATAGAGATGGCTGGATTACAACTGCTGTTTACTGAATAAGGTCAGCTAAGTCATCCCTGCCATGTATCATGTGTGTATCAGTGCCACTGTCAGGGTGGCTACTGTTAGACAACAAGCAGGGATCTCGACGGAAGGGGCAGAAAGATCAATATTGAGCTATGGTAACTACTACGTATATAAGGTTAATAAGTGGAATGGGTCAACGAAGGCAAACTAGTGAAACAGCGGCTAACATAGGTAACTGCGGAGCAGCCGGACAATCTATGTTCCTCAACAGCTACATAAGTTGGTACTGACCTCAGACTGTTCATCCATGCGGACAACACTTTGAAATATCCAATATATTAGAGTGTTTATATCCCTGGAAAAAAATCTTCGAGGAGAGCTTGAAGCTTCTACATGGACATGTACATGGAAAGGCAAACTGACTGATCACATTCACAACAAGGAATTAACCTGGGGAGTTTCTACTCGTACCAATTATGCATGGGTGCTTTTTCTTATATTGACATTGACAGGCAAGAAATTATAATTTATTTACAATTAATTCCATTAATATTTTGGGAGAAGATACAACTATTAAATCACTTCACTATATCAATAATCAGACACTATAATAACAGTCTTTTATTTTTAATTTGTAATGGAATTTTTTTGTCCCTAGCTCCATACCGTTCACAGACCGATTGCCTATTGGCAGCCTTGTTCAACGGAAAACACAATGAAGGTCAAACAACTGTTGAGCTAAATTCTTCTCCCTTGATTGATTTGGGGTCGACGTGAGTTGGAGCTGCCTTGGACTGCTCATCTTGCAAGCTAACCACAGTTTGAAACATCTCTGGAGAAAGAAAACTGGTGTCAGTGCGGATCAAGTTTCTGGCATATAAAAAAAAAACTGACGGCTTATATCCAGGGAGATACTGGAATTAACATGGGGGGCTCTCAATTGCTCATGGATGAAACTGATATCGTCGTTTTGTTGTTTTTCCCTCATATTGACATTGGCAAATAAGGTGATAACATAGACTTGTGGGAGGATGGAACCCGTCATAGTTTCCGCTGCAAGGTGATATCCGAGAGACTTATTTCCTTTTGAACAGCCAAAAAAATGGACTGATCACTTACCATTACTGGAGTTGTTCCTTAAGAAAAAAATGAGAGTGCAAACTGCAATAATTGAGGAAGAGGATCCTGTCTGAATGGTTCTAGTAATTAATCGTTTGATCATACTATTGCTGTTTATACTATTGCAAACTTATATGTGAACTTCGAGTCTTAACAAAACTTGGAGAGCGTTTGCAACATACCTTTCAACTCCTGGGAATGAAGTCTTCATTTTATAGAACTGCCAGATGAGTGCAAGTGAAATAACAATATCTATTTCGACTTAAGATTGTTCTCCAAAATAGATGGGAGGGTGACAACGGTACCTGTAGCGGCAGATGATGCGAACCATGCAGTAGTAGCTACTCTTGACTTGTATCGCTCGGCGTAGTCAGGCGACATCGCAATGATAAGTGTACCTGCTATGCTTGTGGTAAGCTGTAGTAAGAGCAGTTAACATCAAGCAATAGAAATTTTAATCCCTAGCTGACCGTAAAGGCAATAAGTACAAAAACAAATAATGTGCAGAGCCGGTTCCTGGTTAAAAGATAGTATCTGGCCATTAGGAAGCCTTGAACCAAAGCCGCAGAGATTCCGCCAGAGATAGCGAGTGTGTATAGAGGCCAATACTGTCTTGTCAGGTAGTTTAAGTCACCCCAGTGAGATACCGTGTACTAGACGATCCATAAAAAAAGAGGAAAAGGGAAGCTTCGGGAGATCGTACCAAGTACACAGTTGCATAAGTTGCAGCAAGGGCGATAGTATCGCACAGTACAGTTACCGCGACGAGAAGCTTCAGACCCAAGCTGTCTCGAGGATAGTTCTTGAAATAGGACCAGGTCTCCCTCAGGATTACCGCGTACAACATGGAGCATACCCAGGTCCCAATCAGTACGGTACTGAAGAGATGATTGGTGGGTCAGCTACGACAATACTACCTCCAAATACAAATACCTGCCCAAGAAGATCATCGAAATTAAGCGCAACCATTTTCTAGGAAGTTTTTCGAAGTAGACTTTGAGCGAGAAATATGATCTGTCACGGAAATACATCGATATAGATGTCTCAGCTCTTATACTGTCCAATAGACTCAGTGCACGGAGATTCTAGGATGATAGCTCGGATGTCAATGTCGGCACCATGTCTGTCTGATCACCATATCAACATCAAATCTTGATCCGATCTGCCGGTTTATCGTGGATGTGATCATTACACGTAAAGAAATTTGGGCATCGCCTTCGCTGTTTGGAAATGACTAGGCTTGATTATGGAATCAAGCCAGCTTTATCAGGATTAGGCGGCGATGAACGTCTTCATTAGCCCGCATGAGGTTGGCCATTCGGTTCAATAGTTCTATCATATAGTATCTAAGAATTGCTTGATCTACTTATAGAGTGAGAGGATGATGATCGTGACTCTTGCTGTGTGATTATTACCAGGAACTTCTTTGATACGTAATACTATTTTTCTGTTAAAGGAAGCGCTTCTAATAATTCACGATGTACAGATGTAGTATAGTATCGGCTGACTGGGTTTCATATTATATTTGTATCGGTTCAGGATTCCGTCATGGTCGGGCTCAAATTTTGGCGAGGTTTAGATGTATTCGCATCCTTTCAAGGTTCTGTCGAAGTGGGTTTCATATTTTGGCAGGGCATGCGACGAAAGTGCCGTGGAAGGCGATAATGCTGTTCTCCGCATTTGACCACAAAGGTCCTGAATTACTTTCTTCCGTTACGATCGTTCAGAAGAATACGCAACTACATTCGAGGCAATTTGAACCATGCTAGGATCAAAAGCCCATGATCGCAGCAAATCTGAACCAAAAAAACAGGAGGCAAATTGCGAACATATGACCTTTCTTTTTCACTTCCCTCTGCTGGTACTTCCGCTAGGGCCTTTGGGAAAATCTAGGCGGCAGCTCCGTTGCAATTGGGAAGGTTCTACTTTTGATCAATTGAAGTGGGCTTATTGTTGATTGCCTCTGGGCCGGCATAGGACGAAATGCCAGGGCAGTGCATATCTTACTTCCTTAGCGGCAATACTACGCTTAGCATGGGTTTCCTTGCCTGTAACAAATGGAACAGTCACATGGACTAAATCTGGCGCTCAGCATTCTCTGTCGAAAAGTAGCGCAAAATCCTCAAAGCAAGTTTAGTCGGCCGCTTGATTACCCATGTCTTGCGGCTCTTAATAGAAGGAAAGGGAGCGAATAGAATCAACTTGAGAACGGCAATTGACCGCTGTGCATGAAATTCTAAGGCTAATTGGTCTTGTTTGCGTACAGGTAAGATCAGGGTTATGGTAGTCACTAGCAGCTAGTCTTCCTTCTGTTGTGGCCAAATTTTGCTTTGCATCCGATACACCATCCCCACATATCTGCCGCAAAGGCGATGATGCTCCTCCTGACAGCCTGGGCTATAGATATTTTTCCTGATAAGTTCTAGGCCAATATGAAAAAAACCATAGGACTTGGCATCATACTGCATATGGGCACAGATGTATTTAATATGGGTCATAAGTTAGCCAGTTTACTACCCATATTGTAAACTTCAAAAACACATATAGGATAGGAACAGGTCATATACTGTCTGTATACAGATGTACACCCATGAAGGGAAAATTTGTAAGGAAATGTACCATTAATGATTGATTGGTCAAGCCATACACTGTAAACTACTCTGCAGCAATTAATTTGCAATCACTCCCTAGTCATCTCCCAATATTTCAATTATTGATATGTGTGCCACTCAAAGTTACGCTTGAAGCTGAACCCTTCAACTGCCATTTGTTAGTTCCTGAATAGTTTCCCCTTATAAGCAAGGAAAAAGGTGTGTTTACTTACCAACTTGTTATTCTGTCACTATTGATGAGGCTGAAGCTAGGCTAGTGCAACTACTCATCTTGAAGGGTATGATGTAATGCAGTTTTGCAAAAAATTGCATGGCATTATGGACTTTGAAGTTCACTCATTCACATTCAAACATTCAAGGCTGACTTTATCAAGGGGGTCCGGACCAGGTGTAGGTAGATTGGTCCGAGAGGTGCGAAAAAGATTTTTTGACCAACCTCCAAGGTGGTCTCCAGTGGCCTTCTGACAGTCTTAAATGTGATATTAATCAGCTCCATGATAGCACAAAGTCTTTTGGCCACTTGAGAAATGATTTAGTGTAAAAAGAAGGACTGCGAGCCAGTATAGTAAGCTCACCGCATTCACATTGGTTAAAGAAATTGACTGTGTTTTTGCGTAACAGAATCAAAGGTCAAGATAAGTATGAACTACTTTTGGGAAAGGTAGATGATGACTGGTGCAGCAAAAAATATGGGCAATTTAGCACCAAAAGTTGCCAACAGCTACTATATTAGGACTATTATATAAGATTTATATCATGTGGAGGTAGGTAGATTCACCGACTAAACCTGAAAAAAATTTTCCGACCCCCAGTATATAATTTTTTTTTTCGGACCCCCTTAGACTTTATACATACTGTACATACCTGTTTGTAAGTCCACTTATGGCTAAGATACGCTGGGTATCCAGCCAGCAGTCTAGTGACAAGATCTAGACCTGGAACCAACACCATACCATATTATGACTGGTACGGCTGTAAACGGCACAGATGAATATGGGTATTACTGTACTGTATTTGATCTGAACAGATTTTGGACGGTACAGTCAGTCCTGTATTGCAGTCCCTGTAAACTGTGCATAGACAGACACAATGCTGAGCCCTATAAAACCAGGTTGGCTAGAGCACAGATTTAATATTTTAGGATGACTGAGCTCAGTTGAATTCTTCATTTGAACTGACGAACTGCTTTGAAGCTAGACATAAGTTATGGTATCACTCCCTGAAGAGTCCCATTCAATGATTATTTTGGAGAAGCTCAGTACCTGTACAAAAGGTGAAGAGCGAGATAGTATGGTGCAGTAGAATGCTCATAGAGGACATGTCCTGGGGCCTAGTCGAGTTGAGCTGACAGCGGTAATGGGTCCAAATTACTAATTTTACTCCAAAGGGATGAAGCCGCAGACAGGCCGAGAGCTCGGAACAATTGAGGACAATGTGGCGTAGTCACTATATAAGCAAAATGGAAGGGGTCTATACAGAAGAAACAGGCCTGAATGGTATGCTCATAAACTTGCGATATGTAAGTTGAGCCCATCTTCTGCCTATCCTGGCTTCCGACCCAAATATGTGTGAATTTTTCAATTGTATCAAGGAAGTATAAATGTCATACCCTCTTGGTGTATGCCATGCCTGGATGAGGAAGTCAAATTCAAGTTCCAGCAATGAAACAGAGCTGCTTCTGCCTCAGTGCCTTCAATGTCACTATGTTGCTTCCCTCTTGAACAAGTCATTCAATGTACAATGCGCCTACCAACACCTTTTGACTACAGGTTTTCATAATACCTATGCTCTAGCTTTTCAAAGATATTATGACACCTTTGGCGACATTTCTGCCAACCAAATTTGTTATGCCTCCTGTGGTAAAATAATTGATTGGGCTCCACATGATTTTTATTATAAGTCATTTCAACCTTTTTTAAAAACGGTTTTTTCTAGTGTACCATCACCCGATTTGCAAACCTTGAGATAGATTTTGCCTATTAAAGCTGTACTCAGAAACAGAGTATCAACATACCAATCTGTTTCCTGCTATGGTTACAAATCGGTCCAGTCAGTGGATGAAATGGTTATGTGTGCTGAATCATTTCAGCACGAGTTTCACAGTCTCTACCACCTATCATTGACTTCCATCATGGATTTTTATAAGAAAGAATGTCCATCCAAGCCCATTGAGTGCAGCAATGACTATATTAACATAATATTTGCAATCTTGAACTTCAGAAGTTATCCGATCTTGACACTTGAATATGTATCAATGGCCTTCACTTGCCATTGCTGCTGAACAGGAAGTCCGCAATATGTGTTTGCACTCAGGATATATCAGCACTCCTTAGCCTTCTGCCCTGTAATATGGAGGTTGCTCCATAATGATGCTATTTTGGTTTTTAGTTGGTTAGACAGATTTCAGACTGTGGCTCCAAGAGATGTCAAGAGTCATTCATGTTTCAAGAAAAATACCAGTAAAGAATTAAATAATCAAAAGAAATATTTACAGAGATAGAAAACCTCTAGAAGGCTCTTTGATAGGATAAGGTAGGAGAATTTTTTTTTAAATTGTTCTGCTTACTCATAGGACTCAGGCATACTGAATGAGTCAGAATGACTCTAAATGAGTTGGCCTGATTCAAAATGAGCCATAGGTACCATAAAAGGCTAATAAAGCTTTGAAAATTTTAAGTGGAGCTAATTGGAGTCAATTGGAGTCACTATGAGTCAAATTGCTTTAATAGGAAGTAATATAATTTTGTAATATAAATATTTTTAGCCTTAAGAAAAAAGAAGTCCTCCCCCCCACTTTTACATACCACTCTATATGAAGTTTTACATTACACTTACTTTCTAAGAGCTTTGTGCAAGCTGTATCAGTGAATCCAGTTGTGCAAGTTGGTTAGATTTAAGTCCTAAAGTCAAGTCAAGTCAAGTTAAATTGTTTAAGCTAGCTAGACCCACTGAGAAGCTAGTAGTTTGAGCTGCTGTTTAACACTGTCAAGTTTAGTATTATAGTCTAAGCAAGCTAGTCCCAGTGCAGTCAGTTGTTTCAGGCTCACATTTACCAGTTACCAAAAATTATATTAAAAAGAAAGTCCACCAAGTCAAGTTGCTGTCACCGAACACCAGTACCAAATTACACCTGCTGAATACTTTGAAGGCCAAATGAACTCACAGTCCTAGTTAGTGCCTTGCATCTTTACAAAACTGTATCTAATGCATCTGCCTAACTGAACCCAGGTAGTAGTTTTTGTTAAACACACCAACACCTGACAGGGACAGTGATCTCTCTGTGCAATTAAAAAGCTCTAGCATCTGCCCATGTTCTTCCTGCTCCTACTTTGGTCATAATACTTATCATTCTGCCCCATTGTAATGTTGTATTATTGCACAAAACAGGCTTGGCATATTAAAACATTGCTGCTAACCACTAAGATACGAGGTTGACATTTGGACTTGGAAGTAGTTAACTATCTGTTCAATTTTGTATGGATCTGGATGAATCCTAATTACTTAGACCAGCTTAACGGAAAAGAGTCGGGAATTGCCGCTCCGGCGGCGCTAAGGATTCTAGAGTAAAGGAAGCAAAACGAATGCGCGCTCTCGGAATCTCCAACATATCCGGCGTGGGCAATATGTGTTACGACGGGAACGGAGTCGTATTAGGTTCCTGATGAAAAACGACAAAGGAAGAGTCACGATTCTGTTCTTCTTTTTCTACTAGTAGATAAAGCGGCACTAAAATGGCTAGATTCTTGATGATTGTAAGAGCTATTGAACCGAATTGCCACGGTGTCATACTGGATAAAGAAGGTATTGATCACCGGCTAACCCTGATAATGCTAGCTCAATTCCGTACCGAATTCCAAACTCTATCACGTCTAGTCAACATTGAAGGCGATGCTGAGTACTCTACGTATACTAAATCAACCCTCATAATTCATTGTGTATTAATAATTCTATTTAGGATTAGCCGAAGGTTCGAGTTTGTTATTCACATCGATGCGATGATCAGACATGGTGCTGACATAGACCTCCGAATTATTGGCATCCTGGACTTGAGTCTCAGCCTATCAGACAGATATAAAAGAATGGGCATTCGCATCGATATATTTTAATTTTCAATATTTGGTGACAATTTTCATTCCCTTATTAAAGTCTACTTCAAATAACCATCTGGGAAATGGAATCCAAGGTTGCGCTCAATCTTAATGATATTCTTGGGTAGGTCATTGCAGTTGGAGGTGACATTGTCGAAGCTAACCCATAAATCATCTCTTTTAGTACCCTACTCATTGGGACCTGGGTGTGCTCCGCATTGTACTCGGTAATCCTGAGGGAGACCTGGTACTATTTCAAAAACTATTCTCGAGACAGCTTGTGTCTGAAGCTTCTCATTGCGGTAATTGTATTGTGTGATACTGTTGCCCTTGCCGCAACTTATACTACTGTGTACTTGGTATGACCTCCCCAAACTCCCCTTTCGCGCTTCTGTGGGTATTGAATCCTTCTAGTATGCAGTAACTCACTGGGGCGAATTGAACTACATTACAAGACAGTATTGGCCGCTATACATGCTTGCCATATCTAGTGGTATCTCTGCGGCCTTGGTCCAAAGCTTCCTGATGGCCAGATACTATCTTTTAACTCGTAACTGGCTCTGCACTCTTGTTGGTTTCGTACTTATCAGCCTTACGGTAGGTCAGGGGTAAAATTTCCTGGGCCCTTGCCATTAATTTCTCTTGCTACAGGTTACTACATGCATAGCATGTACATCTATCATTGCCACGTCGCCTGACTATACCGAGCGATACAAGGCAAGAGTAGCTACGACTGCGTGGTTTTCATCATCTGCCGTTACAGGTATTGTTGCCTTTCTCATATTATAAGATATAGAGGAGACTTAAAGCCGGCGTAGATGTTATTATTTCACTTGCACTCATCTGGCAGTTCTATCAAATGAAGACTTCATTTTCAGGAACCGAAAGGTATGCTGAAATCTCTCTTCAAGTCTCCTTCGAAGTTCACATTTCAGCTTGCAATAGTAAAATCAAACGATTAATTACTCGAACTATTCAAACTGGATCTGCTTCCTCGATTGTTGCAGTTTTCACCCTCATTTTTTTCTTAAGAAATAACTCAAGTAATGGTAAGTCTCGGCAAGTTTCTCTTCCGCGAATAACCGAAAATGAGTGTCTTGCTTTCTGTTCTTGTAGCAGAGACTATGCTGGGCTCCATCCTCCCACAAGTATACGTCATCACCTTGTTTGCCAATGTCAATATGAGGGAAAAGCATCAAGACAACGGCTTCAAGCTCAGCCATGAGAAGTTTAAGGAGCCTCCCCGAGTTAATTCTGGTTTTGTTATGGATGCGATTCGTCAGTTTAATCTTTTCACACCGAGGCTTTGTCTCCACTGAGACTTCTTTTCCTCAGGGATGTGTCAAACTGTTGCCAGCGTGGATAAGCAGTCCGTGGCCACTCGCACTCATGTTGACCTTCAATCAGTCAAGGGAGAAGAAAGCTCAGTTGACGTTTGACCTTCATTGTCCAGTTTCCTGCTGAACATATCGAATGAGTTTAACGCATCCAAAAAAATGTCTGTAAGTGGTACGGAGCTCGAGAATTATTATGAACATGGTTCAGCTTTTTGGATACCATTGTTACAGTTGAAAAAGTAAAGCAGTCATTAATATTTCCTCTTGTAATCTTGAATTTGAAAAAAATTATTGTTGAAACTGTAAATAACTGATAAGATAATCTGTATGATATTGTTATTAGATGATGCATTGGCATCACTATACCATTTAGTATTGATATATAATTTCTTACCATTCCTTTGTTGTATTTCTCGGTTTGATATTAGTAATGCAATATGGCATATGTAGTTCCGAGTAGCATTACTCATAGACTGCGGACAGTATGACTCAGATAGTGCATCAGGAAAAAGGTCCTATAGCCCAGGCTCATATGGGTTGTTATCTGATGGCCTAAGGCTTCTCAAGGCTTCTCAGGGGTCCTAGGCTGGCTAGGCTACCCAGGATGCCAAGGGACACCCCCCAATTCCTGAGCACTCTCAGGTTGCCTGAGGCTTCCCTGGAGATCCCTGGGGCATCCTGAGGGCTCTAGAATGTGAATGCAAAATAATATTGTATATTCTCATCTCTTTCTATTCTTACTCTACTATACCTCATTCTATATATTATTCTACTCTATCTCATATTGTATTTAACTCAACTTTTTGTATTCAACTACTATATCTACAGATTATTATCAGTTATTATACATAATTGTATACTATTATATAGTAGTTTAAGCTTTGTAATAACCTAACATACTCAAGTACAGTATATCAGTATAGTACAGAACCTGTAAATACATATATAGTGTGGATACTATTAGTTATAATAAGGGTGAGCATATTTTGATTGTAGACAGCTCACGGTGAGCACATCATGTGATTTATTTTAAAAGCTCAATCCTGTATGAATCTGCAGCCAAATAAATGTTTTTATTGTGGATTTATACAATACTATTACATAGCTATATATTTGAAATATAATTTTGTGTTATATGTATTATTTAAAATACCTGTGTCCTAGAGATCCCCAGGGATCCCCAGGGTGCCCCCAGGAAGCCCTCAGGGACTCCTAGGGATATCTCAGATATCTCTCAGAGAGCCTAGGAAGCCTAGGTAGCCCAAGCTACCTAAAGTACCTGAAGGTGCCTAGGATTTGGCCTATTTCCTGAGAGTCCTCAGGCTCCCTCAGGCTTCCAATATTTGCCTGGGCTTTAGGTTATTTTCCTGATGTGGTAGTAGAATTATGTAGAACATGCTCTATGTTGTGTAGTATATAAGGCATACTTCAAGGCCAGCGCTGTAGAACAGAGCAATTAGTTATATTCAATATTCGAGTTTCACCACTCTGATCAAGCCACTGCACTGCAGATTTCTACAATAGCCTTAGCTACAAGTCAAAGCAGTAGACACAGGCTCATCATCTGACATTTGGAACTACAGCTTCATTTTTCAAAGATTTTCGAATCTGAGCAGTAATAGATCCTCTGTTTGCAAAATTTTCATTTTTTTTGTTTTATTTTTATTTCTGGAAGCATTTGGGCTGTAGGTCACTGGCTTTGTCAGCCGTAGGCGAGCCCTTAATAGCTTAATGTTGTGGAAGTACAATCCGCAGAATGTCTTCCTCCCAGGGAAATGTGCTTATCACATACCCGGGAATGGCAGGTTATGTGGGGCTTGGGTGATACTATTCCTAGTTATAAGGCAGCTTTCTGCATATGTGTGTGTCTCCTATTATCAAGTTGTGGTTACTATCTCCTGTACAGTGCTTGACTTAGTTCATTTACCCATACCCACTAAATCCCCGAGTAATCTAGTCCAGTCATCTGGAGATTCATCTACCTCAATGGTCTCTTGCCACATTTCTAAGACCATGGCTTTCGGAAGGGCTTTGCTTCCGAACTTGACCTTTCCGGTTAGGGTTACATCCAGTTGGACTGTGAGCAAAGTAATTTTTCAAGTTACTTTTTCAATTCATTCAAGTTACTTGCAAGTTACATGCAAGTAACTTGTTTTTCCCATGCTTGACAGCGGTAACTTGCCAAGGCTCGGCAAAATGTTGCTAACTTGAGCTTCACTAAGAACTTGTTATTTGCTTCTTAGTGATAAGTAAAAGGTTCAATGTAAGCTTAAAGCTACATATCACTGTTTTTACATTGCCATTAGTTACTATAAGCAAGGGCAGGCTGTCAGAGTCTGAGTTATCCTCCAGCATTTGACCTGGTGAGACTCAGTAAAATGTTAAGATCTTAAGCTTCTTTAATGCCCCAGGTGGCAAATCCTGCTACTTCCTTCCACTACATATACCCTACATTATTGGAAGGACCTTAAGGAAAGAAATTAAATTCCATGTAATGTGAATCAGAGCAAACTGCTCAATCTGCCAAGGCATGCAGCTCAACATTGTTGATGCAGAAGACAATGTTCAAGTTACCATGACCTGTGTCAACCTCCAATGGGTGACTGGAAATGTCTGTTCCAGCAGTGAATACCCCATCAGATGAAGGAGATAGGTACATACCATTGTTAAGTCTGGTCATCTTGCCATAAGAGAAGATACAAAATTGAAAAGCTCACAGGCTGTTGTGTGAAGACATGCAGGCTATTCAAGCTGCATAAGTGTCAGCTAAGCAAGGTGCACTCTCTTGTGTGAACATTTCTTCTTTTGAAAGCCAGACCTGAAAAAACAAAGAAAATCTCGGACTTTTAACTCAAAGCTGAAGCACTGAAGGTGCAATTAACATTCTACAGATTGATTGAATGCAAAATGTATGTGGATGATCCTGTCCACTCAGATTTCAAGACACTAGCAAATCAGTTTCAGTCTGAGATGCAATTGATGCTTAGCACTGAACCAGTACCAGCGTAGTCATGTATTTTCTAACTATTATTCACCAAGGTATCCTTGCACTGGCAACAACTGGTGTCCTCAATATGGACTGCTGAACAGTTACTGTCTCCAATGAATCTGGAGCTGAGGAAAGAGAGACTGCACTCAGCATGCAAGATAGCATTGTCAAGGTTGTGGATGATGCTGAAATCCAATTGATTTAAGTATTACTGACAAAGTATGGTCTGCCAAAACCAGAAAATGAAAAATTTGGGTTATATGGGAAGAAGTGTAAAGATCAGGAAAAGGCCAAGGAAACAAATGATACTATTTTGGAGTAGTTGTGGGCCATGGCCAACCAGCACTGAGGACTTTAACTTGGAAAAGTCACCCTTTGATCCTTATTATTTAAATATATATCCAAATCATCCTGGTCAAAGATTTGATTATATTCCCTGTGTCAATGTTTCTTGAATGTTTGGATGTCTTGTTGTTAATTGACTTTCACAAAGCTTCAACTTTACTACCAATTAGCGATCCATCTGCTCATTGAGAATGAGAACTGCCTGAAAAAAGCTCCCCTCACACTCTGCGGCTTTGGACAAACTTCTTGACCCAGAACTATGACACTTGTGAGCTTGATACATTATTTATCACTTTCAAAAGAAGTTATCAAAATGAGTGGAGGAGATTATACCATTATAAATATCTGGTATAAGATAAGCTGCATGAGTGCACATTATAAAATATACAGTTGTATATAGTATGTCTGGTACAAGAAAGCAATGTTGGGCTTGTACACATTCCAGGTGAGTGATATACTGAGAAGTGGAATGTTCTCTTGTCTACTTAGCTCTTCAGTCACAATTTGATAGAAATTTGAAGCCTGTGTTGACAGTGATGATCTCATCCAGCCTGGAGTAAGGTCCATGTGGACTGAGCATCATATGTGCTTCGAGTTTTGGCACCTGCGCCATGATTGGATAGCCAGCGCTCGCTGTTTAGTTGTCGACAAGTTAACAAGTTAGCGGAGTTTGAATATGAATATTTTAGATCAACAATTTCAGCAATAATAGCATGATACATGACCACAACTATCCCAACCTATTGAAAACACTTTCGGAGCACTTGATTACATTCAAAATTTGATGCTATCATACTTTCCAATCAAAATGATATAGCAGTCCCTGCAAGTGCTGAGCAGCAAGTGCCATAATATTTCGTACCAGTTTAAGCCATTCCTAGTGATCAAAGGATAATTGGTCTGAAAGATAAATTATTAGACCATGTACAGTAGCACCCACAATGAATTATTACAATTATGGTACTAATGGAGCGAACCGTTACTTTAACTATTGCGAGGTGTTCATTTTAGAGTGCAGCTAGTGTGTAAAAAGTAGCAACATTGACATCCAGCGGAATATATTTCGGCAAGTTAAACAAGTTACTTTGTCCGCGGAAAGTAACTTTGTCTCGACAAAGTAACTTAAGTAACTTAAGTTACTTTTGTAAGGCCAAGTTAGTGGACTTTGAAATTGACAAGTAACTTTGTCAGTCACCCATCCAGTTGCATGCATCTGCTTAGTCAAAATAGGAACTGATTATGGATTTCTGTTTCTATCGGTAGCTTAGTCGGGTCCCCGTTGTACTGTATGTATCACATGAGTGTTTCGTAGTTGCCAGATCGTCGCAGGGGCCTCTCTCATAACTATCTCTGTCAGCCTCGTGGCACCCGGGAGCTCCTTCTTTGCAATTTTTTAAATATGTCAATTGTGCATGATAATTTGCTTGCTGGGCAGCTTAGACTTGTCACTACTCGTGTAATTCAACTGTTTTCAACTCTTTACAAATACCAGCTTGCGGCGAAATCCACTACGGCTTCCGACTGCCGACTCCAATGCAGTTGGACCCTGGCTGTTGAATATTTGTGAATTTTGGTTAGGTACACTGAACTGCAGAGAACTGGTCAAGCATGTTGTGAATAAACGACGGCGCCAGAATGGAGGGTCCACATTGTTTGTTCCATCCAACTATTTAAGTAAAGTAATCACAAATATCCAAAGGTACAACTATAATATGGGGATTGTTGATGAGGCACACTGCGGCGTAGTGGACACGTCGAGATCGAAACAACCCGGACTCGGCTTATCCTTGACAAAGCCATTCGTAGGAAAGGAAGTACAGTCTATGATTAACACAAATATATAATAACACGTTACAGCTGTTAGACAAAAACAATTATAACGAGTTTTCTGCCAGACATTCCGACACGGGGAATCGAACCCCGGGCTATCGCGCTTTCACATTCGCTTCCTTCTGCAATAATGAGAGGCGATAATGTTAGCCACTACACCATATCGGAGATAGTGTTTGCCTCCTTCTATATACACTTATTGCTTTGTTATTGCAGTGTTCTACATGTACATTATTCCCGATACTCCGGATTCACACAAACTGTGTATTTAGTGTCATGAATGCAACCATTATGCCGATTCATACAACTATGAGCAGACTCAAGGGCAGAGTAGATATCCTGTAATTATGTACAAGGAAGAGGAAAACAGCATCGACGTCGAGTTCGGGGATGTACGGGCAGTAGGATACGTCGGGAATGAGATCCCTTGCCCTCGTCAAGGTATTCAGTTAGTAATGATACTTGACAGCAGTAGAGTGACTTGCGTGAACGTGCGGGTACGCCTTTCGAGAATATTCTATTCACACGCACAAACAACCTGCTCTTAACGCACTTTATGAGTTTATTGTATCGAGGGGTTTGATATATACGTGATGTGAGTAGTAGCGCTAATCTGTGCTCCAAAGCCTACTGCCAAAGCAAATGCAACAACTTCTTCGTGTACGTCTAATAAGGAGCAGCAGCAGCTTGGCACTGTAATTTAACAAGGGTAGTGGTCAGTTAAACAAGCATACGCGACAAGAACGAGCAACGCACGGCCTTTAACTGCTCGAGATACCAAGTGCACGAAGGGAGGTCGGCTTTTTCGAGGCACGTTGTGAACTCTAAGCACAGGGATAGAAGTCCGGGTCAGCGTATAGTTCAGATATCCCCAACGAAAAAGAAACGCACCTTTAGCCTGAACCTCACAATTTAACCCACTGCTTCGAGCCGGAGGAGTGGAAGTCGTCTCCGCAGCAGCAGGAGCAGGCGCATGGCTCGACCCACTGAAAAGCATACTAGAAATTCCATGTCCGATGGTCGAGCCTACAGCGACGGAACCTGCGGTTGCGGCCATTTGAGCTAGCATACCGGGTTGACCTGAGGAAGCAGCTGCGGCCGGGGGAGCTACAGGTGATGGTGCATGCGCAGGAGAACTGCGGCTGGATGCAGCACTGGCAGGCATAGCGGCGGTATGGGCGCCTCGGGATTGAGCTGGGACTGGTGCGGGTGCTGGACGAGCAGCGGGTGCTGAAGAACGACCGCGAGATTGACGCTGTTTCGAAGTTCAGGAAAAGGATCATGAGCAAAGAGGGACAGAATAGGACGTACTGGCATGCTTTGAAGTTATAGCAGGTGGTGGTTACGGAGGAAGTTGTACTTGGTCCGAGCGCTGACAAAACTTTTTTTTTGCGAATTCGCCCGGAATCCGGATGCCGTGACGCGCAAGCGTTTGGATAGGCGCCCAGTTTTTCTCTGTAAGTGCCTATCACTCTCTCTCCGCCGACATGACTTCGTCATCACCCTTGCTCATTGACACGTCTCCCTCTTCGTGCTCACCCTCAATATCGTCGCAAATAACCCTGCGTAGATGTGCGCCAATGCCATCCGATATATTTATACACGCTTTGAAGTGAGGTTGGACGCAAATTGAGCATTTCAGGTCCTTCAGCATCACCAAACAGGTACATAATTAGTTATACTGGACGAATCTTAATGGGCTGGGATACTGCCTTGAACACACTTGCCACCTCGTGTAAAAGCAATGCCATATCCTGTACCTCCATTTTGAACAGTTGGAAATGATTTGGTGATGCTAACACTTCTTGTACTTTCCTTGCTTTCAGCAAACTTCACATTAAAGCTGGGCTCTTGATAAAGTTCTTCTTAAACAGACAATCTAGTGGACCCCTCGCTGTTTGGGCCGCAGAACTTCTATCATCAACAACACCTGTCCTGTACAGATCCGGAAGGATGTAGCAGTACTTCGACCTCAACTGCTCCCCGTCTCAATCAGGAGATGGTTTGGGGACTAGGGCAACTCAAATACCTGTGTATTTACTCGATTCTGAGCCTTCTCGCTGTTTCTCATGACAACTACCATCTCTTCGCCAGGAATTCCTTGCCCATCCACTTCTTCGCTGCAAGTCCTTGTGGACGATTCAGACGTGGAACATATTCACTATTCGGATGGGTGGGTCCTAGCAGGAAACAAATATTTTGAGTGTAATGGAACAGTGCATGGATCTGAACCCAAAATGGGCACCCACACCACAGCTCAATTTAGTTTTGAAGGTGAGACTACATTGTTTCAAGCATCCTGGAACTCCTCAACATTGATGTTTGATATCTCAAGGTGTAGGTGTTCAAGTATTTGGGACAATTGCGCCCAAGACTATCCAAGCGTCCTCCTATCAACTCGATGATCTGGATGTTTTCAATTTCACTTTCAATGCCTCCACATGGGAGAGTACTATTTACCGAGTTCAATTTTACACATCCCCTCAACTTGAGCCTGGAAACCATACCCTGACTATCTCCTCATTGGCAGTAGGCTCTGGACCAATGTATTTGGATTATATTCTTTATAATCCAATGCAAAAAGCCACAACTTCACGCACTTTGCCATCTTCTACATCTTCAACAAGGCCGGCTTCTGCCCCCACTGCCAGACCCTTGTCGAGTCCACAGATCCATTCTCCGAGTCGGAATATTCCGGTCTCTGCCGGCGCTTTTGCAGGCGGTGTTGTTGGAGGCAGTATCATTGGGCTAGTACTCGGAATTGTAATAACATTCATGTTCTTCCGGAAGCGCATGAAAAGAAACACTCTACCAGCCGCCAGAGAAACCACCCATTCCCCTACATACTCTGGTTCGTCTTCCTCTCCCACTCCGAAGAGAGCCACCTGCACTTCAG
The DNA here is from genome assembly GCA_000827265.1 of Collybiopsis luxurians FD-317 M1. Classification (NCBI taxonomy): domain Eukaryota; kingdom Fungi; phylum Basidiomycota; class Agaricomycetes; order Agaricales; family Omphalotaceae; genus Collybiopsis; species Collybiopsis luxurians. Next base: position 2,424 of record KN834794.1, on the reverse strand, counting down.
TTTTCAGCAATAGTGATTCAGCTACAGAGTCCACCTTATCAAGTCGGACAACCGATTATAATTTCCAGGCCGCTAGGAAACATCAGTCTGTACCCTCGACTGTGATTACATCCAGTACTGGTCCTGACAGGCTATCATCCTAAAACAGTGTCTCGAGGCTGGTGTCATAATATGAGTTTAATAGATAACCTTTATGTGATGGAACACCAGCATCTGTGTCTAAGTAGCGAGGCCTAATTTTTTATTTTATTTTATTGACAACTCCAGCCCATTAGTAAATCCTCGCTGCTATTATCTTGCATTTAAACGCAGCACAGCAACTGACGCCAAGCCTAATATTCCTAGGAGAGCCACGGGCTAGATTTGTACCTGGCGCTTCACTATAAGTACTTACTCAAGGAGCAGCTTTAGGGTTTCCAGAGAGCTCCAGGTTACATTATTGACCCCAAGCTTTCTCCTCAGTTTACTAGTATTGAGTAACCACCCAACTCGGAGGACTATGATGCACCTGATATCTTTTCCTCAAATCTCAGATACAATGGCTTTATGGGGATAGATCTTAGAAGCAGAACTATCTCATATCAATTCAAGTGTACAGGAAGTGGAACTGACTAGACGAGGTGAAGCATCATCTCTACATCTGCCCGTCTCAGTCCCGCCTCCATCTATTATTAATTGTATCTACTCATGCCGCTCGCGGGCTTTTGTTAGTCCATATTTCGTGCTCGAGCTGGAGGCCCCTGTCGCTTCTTACCTGTAAAAGCCTACTTCTCCTTATATTTTGTCTAACCTAGGATCAAAGATCACGATAAGAAATACGAGAATCAGATAGAGTAGGTTTTCTCGTTTCCGTGGACTGAGAAAGGTATAGATGCTGTTCCACAGCACAGGATATCTGTTACACTAGTACCACGAGGTTATCATCAAGACTGTATCGATACGATTTCACAATTAATACATAGACTTGGGTTCACGAAGTTTTTACCCTTTCAACCTCTGTCTCATGACGGCTACCACATCGGCTTTGGGTTTTCCTTGCCCAACAACCTCGTCCTCACAGATCCTAGTGGATGATTCAGATGTTGCGCGCATCGACTATTCAAACGGGTGGGAAATATCAGGAAACCCAAATTTTGAATGCAATGGAACGACGCACAAGTCTACCCACCAAGCGGGCACCTTGACTACAGCTACATTTAGCTTTGAAGGTGCGTCTGGACTCTGTGGTGGTTCCATAATGCCATGGACGTACTATACTCTCAGGCCCCAGCGTTCAAGTATTCGGAACCGTAGGGATTAATGGTGACCCAACATCCAGCTACCAGCTTGATGATCTGCCTCCTTTCTTGTTCAATTTCAATGCCAGCACACTAGCGACAAGAGAAAGTATTAACTACAGAGTTCAATTTTATGCATCTCCTCAGCTTGAACCTGGAAACCACACCTTAGTCATCTCTTCACTAGGGGAAGGTGCCCAGCAGATGTTTTTAGATTATATTCTTTATAATCCAATAACAAGTGCTCAAACCAGGTCAATCAATTTACCATCTTCCACTTTCTCGGAGACTTCTCCCACTGTAACTCCTCAGTGCACATCCATCATCTCTGCCCGAGCGTTGGCGGGGAGTATCGCTGGAAGCACTGCTCTTGGATTAATTCTCGGAATTATTCTATTATTCTTTCAGAGGCGTAAAAAAAGTGACTCCCACTACACAACTACTTCAAATTCAGCAGGTATAAGTTCTTGATTAACTGCATTCTCCTTAGAAGTCTCATACTTATCTTACATATTAGTTAACACTCCTGTTTCCGCAAGCCCGACCTCCTCAGCAACCCGAAATTCAGCTGCACACTTGACCGTACCTCATATCCAAGGTAGATTGTGCCTCGATTGTGACTGTGTCAATTTTCAGACAGCTAACCAGTTGAATCCCTTAGAAATAATGCATAACACCGACGTTGAGATAAGATCCCAGCGTCCGCCTACATATGTTACTTTTCAGTCCTCCCAGTCATAATGAATCTATGTTTAACGGATAATAACGCTTTACCGTCCTCTAGCCTCTCCATCGCTAAACTGGCGGAATTATTGTATACCGTTAGATCAATTATGACGGCTGTGTAACAATATTGATGGATGTACTGCCATGCAATGCCTTTTGATTTAATCCCAATACCCTCGTTCCCTTACAAGTAATTGTAATTCTCGCCCAACACACACCAAATATTATACGGCCATGTAACTACATCATGTTATTACATCCTAATCACGCCCGAATATAACTTTATCATATTAATGTATCATACCCGCAGTTCAATGTAAGCAGGTCGGAATAATACTGATGGACCATAGGCCCATGTAAGTCGCTGAGATTCATCGTGCACACAAAACTTTGTCAAGGTGTCAAGTTTTGACACGATTTT